>CM019063.1:332005703-332303203 GCA_009667805.1 Leptobrachium leishanense | reverse complement strand
CTTTAAAACACCAGTTACTTATTCAAATTGATGAAATCTGGTGCTCTAGCACGGTTGGCAATGTTTCCGTGCCAAACCGAACTTTGGGCCAGGCTAAAGAGAACTGTTTTTAATAGAGGGCATCCAACTCTATCAGGGTTATTCAGAGAGCGTGAAAAGCAGGAGAATGACTGGAGAATGAAAAATTCTAGGTCAAAATAGTCGATTTGGAAAGTGAGATGAGAGGGAGAATTTTTCTGGTTTAGCTATTTTGACCTAGAATTTTTCATTCTCCAGTCATTCTGCTTTTCATGCTCTCTGAATAACCCTGTATATAAATCCATGTTAAAATCAGTGGCCCAACAGCATTTAACCCTTTAAAACCATCAGTTACTTATTCAAGTTTATGGAAATCCGTGCCAGTGGCACAGTTGGCACCGTTTCTGTGCCAAGCTAACCGTTGGGCCAGACTAAAGACAACTGGTTTTAATAGAGGGCATCCAACTCTATATAAATCTATGTTAAAATTGGTGGCATAATGGCATTTAACCCTTTATAAACAACAATTACTTATATGAACCATTTATCTGAATCAGTAACCAACTTCCACGAATAAGTAACTGGCCGAATAATGAACAAACGTCAGCCTCGTTAAACCCATTGCCTTTCAAAAAGCAATGTCTTGGGGACTTGCCCAAAACAAAGATGACCGACTTTTGAACAGCCAGTGCACTGACGGCGATACGGAGGCGGAGCAAAGAGGTGGTGCTGGAAGGAAAAGCAGCTAGCTGCCTGTGCATTACTAGGAGAGAGGGAAGGCTGACGCCGGGGCAGAGGGAGTCTGGTCGTCTCATCCTCCGGGTGTGTATTCTCGTTGCGCCTGGCTGTCTGTGTCTTAATGCCGACTGCCTGTGTCTCCGTCACATCCGGTGTGTGCTCCTTGTCCGGCGGCAGCGAGGAGGCTGTGGACTATGTGCCTGCACGGCTCATAGCAATTCTGCTCCCCCGCAACCTGGCATGTCTCACTGCCGTCGGCGCTCTGTATAGCTTCAGGTCAGAGAGTTGTCAGGCAGGCCCAGGCTTCCAACATCTGCCCTGCTGAACCACAAACGGATGCAGTGGCGGCTTGTGCTGCAAATCCTCAAAGATACAGTGATTCTGTTGTCTGTCTGCCCATCATACGCTTTCAGTCACTAAGAATATACCTTTTTATAGTTCTACGCATAGAGGTAAATGCAGCCTTTTGTTTACATGATGTAGATTGTATGGTAGCTGTCTATGATGTGGTTGGCATGGCCGCAGCCAGGTGATAGGTGATGCTGGGGCTGATTTGCATCTTGGCAGGTCATGGTTTATGTAGTATCTGGTCCTAATCTTTATACAGGCAGCTGTGGTCTCTAAACGTTATCTCTCCTGTAAAGGCTCCTTAAGACCTACTTGTAATAAGACGTTTGTGTCTAAGTTGTTTTTGAATCTGTGTTACAAGTATTTTATAAAGCGCCAACAAGCTCTGTAGCACTGTACAACGGGGGAGATAGAATTTAAATATACACAGAACAATAGGGGGGAGAACCCACTTCTATTAACAAAACACTGGAATTCCATCAAATTTTTTTTTTTTTTTTGCTGAATTTTGGTGTTTCAATTTGACTGCTTTAAACAGACTGGTCCTATAAATTTCAATGCAATAAATGAAATATTTTTATTTAGACCGTTTTATTCCTTTTCATTTTGTAACATTTTATTATTCATTTATCGTCCTAATTCGGATAATAGCTTTCCCCCCCCCCCTTCTTTTTTTATTTATTTTTAAAAAAATTTTTGCTTTCCTTCAGATTTGCCTATGCTAAGGCCGATGTCGGACGAACACCGTGATGACGTCCGTGTTGCCGCACAGTTTAACGTCTGTCTTGGCATAGAATCATGAGCAATAGAGACCCACACACTAAGTATGTGCGCACTGAACTGCACACGCACAACGCACGTGGCAAACGGACGCAAGTTAAGTAAGAACGTAAAACCGCTAGATGGACGCACAGAGTGCACCACATTTGCCTAGCGTTCTGTGAGATGTCAGACGCAGTGAATTTGCGACATCCAGCACCTTGACGCACAAAATGGCTCTTCATATCATTTTCAAATTTTTCATATTAATTTTATTTCCTTAGTTCTTTTTTTTTTTTTTTTTTTTCTTTCTACGTCCATCAAAATAACAGACCGTCTGGTGTCTACAGTATCTTCCGTCAGTACATCTGTCTGTTGTGCACGCGCTCAGACTGCGTTCGTCTGACATTAGCCTAATTTGGCTGTTTTCTCCATTCGGTCACTCCTTTTCAGCTAAATTGTGAATTCACTATTTTCGGTGCAATGGATTTGCCAAAAAATGCGGCGAAATGCAATGAAATTGCACGCAATTCCAGTGCTTTGTGAATACACGCTTTATAGACTTCTTTCTAAATATTTGGAGAACACTGGATAAAGTTTATTCTAGTCAAGGACACCATTTGAGAACCATCTCCAGAGCAACAACCTACATAAATGTTAGGTCAGTGATCTCAAACTCTGGGCTCATAGATGTTGGTCTATGAATCCCAGAATTCTTTGAATGCGGTGGCCAGAGGATCATAGGAGTTGTAGTACAGAAACATGGGGGGGGGGGGGAATGGAGTTTGAGAGCCCTACTTTAGGGTCAAAGTAGCCAATTAAGCCCTGTACTATAACCTCAGAATCACGCTTTCTTGAGTGGTTTAGTTAAAGGAACACTCCAACAAAAAAATCACCCCCCGTTTTTTTTTCCTAACCTATCCCTATTCCCTTAATAAAACCTTCTTTTTTTTTTCTTTTCTTGTAACTGCAATACTTACCTTAAAATCCTCTGGTTTCCAGCGGCGTTTTTTTTTTTTTATACTCACCTCCCTCCTCTTCCGCTCCCGTCCTTCTTCTTGCTGCGTCTTGGCTTCTGGTTTACGTGAGAAGCGCGCATGCGCGCCTCTCACGTAAGCCAGCCAATCGGCAGGCTTCCTCCCGGCTCCCTCTGAGGATTAGTGTTGCGCGCAAGAGGATGCGCGCAACACTAACCCGAAGAGGGAGCCGCCAGCTTCTGCGGGGAGTAGGAGACGTCATCGCGCTGAAAGCGCGATGACGTCTCCTACTCGGCAAAAGTCGGCAGAAGCGGGAAATATGATTCCCGCTCTGCTGACTGACAGCTGGGAGGGCGGAGTAAAGTTCTCCGCCTCTCTCAGCTGTTTTCAGCTGATCGGCTGAGCGGAGGGAGGGGGGACAAAGGGCGGCATACTCCGGGCATCATGACCACCTAAAATAGCTTAGGTGGTCATGTTGCTTAGAGTATCCCTTTAATTCCAGGAAATATGTTCAGCCGAATGTGTCCTTGCTGTCACACTGATGCTGGTCAGTTGACTCTTGCATTGCTCTTGGTGCAACACTCACCACTGGTGTGCCCATGGTAGACAGCACCACATGTGACCGGAGTTCAGTCTGTGAATAGACCGATTCTTTTGTATCCCTGTGTTTCCCAAACCTGTCCTCAGGACCCTCTGCCTCTCCAGGTTTGACAGATATCTGAAGCACAGCACAAGTGATATCATTGCTGCTCAGTGATTGCAGGATTCAGTCTGCATTTCCCCAAGGTGATCTGCAAAATCTGGCCTGGTTGAGGGTCCCGAGGACAGGTTTGGGAAACACTGGTTTACAGGGACCCTTAATCTGTCACAACAGCAATCAGAAGAGATCTCAGATGGGTTCAGAGCTTTGGGAGTGACTCCTTGGTATGCTCAGCGTGTCATCTCTTCGTCTCGATATTTATATCTTGTTTTTGACATGTAGATTCTTTTGTCCATATAATCTCCTGTATGAAACCATGTCAAGATTATTATTTTTTTATATTTGGGTTAGGTAGAAGTTCAAATAAACTTACATCAGGCTCCACCAACACATTTGTTCATGTTGGATAAAAGCAGAGATGCATCCCAACATGTGTCTTGTGAACTGATTTATGATTATTTGCAAATTATGCAGCGCAAACACCTCTTCAAGTGTCAGTTACACTTATTTTCACTTAGTGAATCCTATTTCTGTGAAAAAGCCTGTTACGAGACCCCAGGTCAAGTACTTCACCTTGGCCGTTGTGATTCGTTCGCCTCCGCCAGTTCCTGGATTCTCCCCTCAGTACACAGCGCTGAATCAATGTCAGTTCTTAATCTGCTCCCAATAAAGCAGACGACGCTGGTCATATGGGGTTAAGCAGACTCCTTGGCCATTTCACGGCCTCTTTTTATTTGGTACGGAATCCGATAACCGTTAACATCCCAGGACACCCAGACATCCCTGCACTGCAGTTTTCCGTGCTCTCCATCAGGTCCTCTCAGATTGGAAGCTATTGAGCAGGGGCCTCTCTGATACTGTTCTATGTGTTTTAACTTGTATGTATATTATTTATTCTGTCTCTCCCATTGTACAGTGCTACAGAACTTTAGTGGCGCCTTTTTATAAATAACTAACTGCAGTCATACAGATCAAGTGTCCTTGTTTGGGGGGGATTTCAGGGGAGCAGTGGCAATCCATGGGTACCATTTGGCTCTGGCCCCTATGGTGTCACAGTCCAAAAAGTGCTCAGATCTGCAGGCAGGGGCAAGAGCGGCAGCGTGTGGAAGTTCCCCAAGTGATGCCGCATGGCTGCTGCTGTGTGAGCTCCTGGGGCCAAGAAAGGCTCAGAAACATGTGTTCCCGATGGAGCTCCATTTTGAAAATCACCCTGTGACAGATTGCTGCTGTGACGGATCGGACGCCACAATATTTAGTTTAATTTCGTTTATATGTTATGTCTCGTTTACCCTTTATTTATGTAAACAAATTCCCCTGTTATTTCTACAAAAGCTTCCCAGTGTCTGATCTAATTATGTCTTTCCCTCGCAATTCCCTGCACCAACCATGCCTGTAACCCTTCACGATTTAATTGTACATAAGTTAATCAATTTTTGTTCGTCCAAAGTCGTATTTTGTTTCTACAATTTGTGCTTGTATCATCCTGATGTTTATTAAGTTCTCTGCCACCCCTGTCTTGCCCAGCCATCGTGGTTTATCTGCCCAGCACAGCATTGATTCAGCTGCCACCAGCCGAGACCTAGCACAGCCGACATGCCTTACACCGCTCAGCCCCTGTACATGCCACCAGAGTGCTTTTAGGTCAGAAGGTCCCTGAGAACATGGTGCCACTGCGGGGTGTGATCTGAAGGGGTGCGCCACCGGGGTCACCAAAACTAAGTTAGGCTTCAAAGCAGCAGAGGGGACCCTGCGCCAGAGGCAGAGCTCGAGCTCTGGGGGGTGGAATTGCCGAGACGAGGAATGGCCCAGGGTGGGCCAGACAGTGTGGCCCCAAGAACTGGGCTCGGGCTGGAGGCAGTGGCAGCCCATGTTAAGAATACAAAAAGGGTTATGGCTAGAAGCGGTAGCAAACCCGCCGCTTGGATGTCTGAGGGCCGGCTGGGGTGAGAACAATGGGACTGACCCCTATAAAAGTACCCTGTGTCAAAATTAATTCTTGCTGTTTAACCCAATACTGAGCCTTGACTAGTATGTGGGGGGGGGGGGATAGACTGCATTTTGCTGAGTGTTTTCCCACCAACTCGGCAGCACTGACACTTCCCCGAGCCAGCTAGCTCCAGGATCGAACTGTGGAACGGCAGATCTACTTGGCACAAGTAGCGGCAATCTGTCACAGCCACTACTTGCACTGTTTGATCCTGGAGCTCAATGGGACGCTGGCTCGGTGAACTGTCAGCACTGCCGAGTTGGTGGGAAAACAATCAGAAAAAAGCAGTCTATTCCCTGGATTAGGCATCCGGGGACCTGTGGTGGCAGTGTTGATAAATTACAAGGGAAGTGGGTGCAGGGGGACCAGTGTAGATGGATAGTTATTTTTAGGCTAGGGTCAGGCGAGCACGTTTTCTACAGACTGCTCCCGTGCAGTACGGATGCACTTTTTGACGGAAGACGCAATAGTGGCCACACAGTCCATTTTTGTGACTGACATTCATTTTTTTTTATTTTTATATTTTAAGTTTTTTTTATTTTGAAATAGAGTCAGCAATTACAAATAAAGAAAATGGCCTCGCAGGGCCAAAGCGAGTCATCTGAGAGTACAATAAAACGGCCACGCAGGGCCATAGTACGTCATGTTAAGGAGAACATTTACAGTTGTGTTCAAAATTATTCAACCCCCCCAATGCTGTAAAGGGTTTTAGGGAATTTAGTGTACATTTGTAATTGTATTCAGAATGAAATCCTACAAGGACTTTTTAAAGAACCATATGCAACTAAAATGACATCAATTGGTTTTGTAATACAGTAGTAAATGTTTCTTTTGTGAATTCTTCATTGACACAATTATTCAACCCCTTAAAGACTACCACTCTGAAGAACAATCAGGTATTGAAAACACCTGTGGATGTCACGGAGCAGCAATAAAGCATAATAAGCACCAATTAGGCAGCTTTAAAATGACTGTGATACTCAGCTCCTTCTAGACATTTACTGGTGTGGTTACAAACATGGTGAAGTCAAGAGAATGGTCCAGGAAGACAAGAGAAGAGGTGATTACTCTTCACAGGAAGGGCAATGGCTATAAGAAGATTGCAAAGATGTTAAACATACCAAAAGAGACCCTAGGAAGCATCATTCACAAATTCAAGGCAAAGGGCATTGTTGAAACGCTACCTGGTCGTGGCAGAAAGAAGATGCTGACTTTGACTGCTGTGCGCTACCTGAAGCGTAGAGTGGAGAAAAGTCCCCGTGTGACTGCTGAGGAACTGAGAAAAGATTTGTCAGATGTGGGTACTGAAGTTTCAGCTCAGACAATACGGCGCACACTGCGTAATGAAGGCCTCCATGCCAGAACTCCCAGGCGCACCCCCTTGCTGTCTCCAAAGAATAAGAAGAGTCGACTGCAGTATGCCAAAAGTCATGTGGACAAACCACAGAAGTTTTGGGATAGTGTTCTGTGGACTGATGAAACCAAATTAGAACTGTTTGGGCCCATGGATCAACGCTATGTTTGGAGGAGGAAGAACAAGGCCTATGAAGAAAAGAACACCTTGCCTACTGTGAAGCATGCCGGGGGTCAATCATGCTTTGGGGCTGCTTTGCTTCTGCAGGTACAGGGAAGCTTCAGCGTGTGCAAGGTACCATGAATTCTCTTCAGTACCAGGAGATATTGGATGACAATGTGATGCAGTCCGTCACAAACCTGAGGCTTGGGAGACGTTGGACCTTTCAACAGGACAATGATCCCAAGAACATTTTGGAGTGGCCATCGCAGTCACCTGACTTAAATCCGATTGAGAACCTCTGGTGGGACTTAAAGAAAGCAGTTGCAGTGGGCAAGCCTAAGAATGTGACTGAACTGGAGGCTTTTGTCCATGACGAATGGGCGAAGATACCCGTAGATCGCTGCAAGACACTTGTGTCAAGCTATGCTTCACGTTTAAAAGCTGTTATAACTGTAAAAGGATGTTGTACTAAGTACTAAGATTGAATGTCACTTGGGGGTTGAATAAAACTGATAATGATGTGAGCACAGAAAAGACATTTGTGGTTATTTCATTATAAATGTTATGTTATATTTGTCAGACCTACACGTGCCTCTTTGATTTAATTGTAAGCAAGATGACTGATCAAAATCCATGTCAAACTGGCTAAAACACTCAATTTCAGTGGGGGTTGAATAATTTTGAACACAACTGTAAGACATCAAAAATATGAACTAGTCATCTAGAAAGCTCAGCAGGAGAATAATAATAATAAGTAGGGATGTACCGATACTAGTATCGGGGCCGATATTGCCGTTTGCACGAGTACTTGTTACTCGTGCAAACGGCCCGATACATCCCGCCGATACCGGAAGCCGGCGCTGGGCCGACTTGCCGGGATCCGCGGGGCTGGGGAAGCTGGCCGCGTGCATGAAAAGCACGCGGCCAGCGTTCCCCTCCGGCGCGCCACATACTCACCCTTCCTGAAGTTCCGGTCTCTGGGCAGTGATGTGGCTGCCGGGCGCTCCTGTGACGCGGCCTCTCGGCTGGAGGCAGCGTCACAGATGCGCCCGGCGGCCACGTGACCGCATCACTGCCCAGAGACCGGAACTTCAGGAAGGGTGAGTATTTGGCGTGCCGGAGGGGAACGCTGGCCGCGTGCTTTACATGCACGCGGCCAGCTTCCCCAGCGTTCGAGCGGGGGGTAAATCGATGAGACCTGGGGGCCAAATCCATGAGACCTGCGGTCAATCTCATATAAATTTTTATATGAGGTCTGTTCCTATTGGAAAGCGTCACATGATATTAAATAAAAGTATCGGTACTCGGTATCGGTGAGTACTTTTAAAAAGTATCGGTACTCGTACTCGGTCTTAAAAAAGTGGTATCGGTGCATCCCTAATAAGAGTCCACTGATATCATCCGGAATAACACGCGGGTGGGGGGGACGACTAGAATTAAGGGAAAAACAGGGGACACGAACAAAAAGTCTCATATTTGCGCAGCACAAAGATAAATATCAGGAATCATACGGGGGGGGGGGAGTATTCAATATTGCATCGTCTAGTAAAGCACAGAAAAGAGACTTCATGTAACAGGGCTAACCTCCTGAGTATACTTTTGAGCAAAGGAAGGGGGGGGGGTGGGGAGATGTATGGCAAAAGGCCTAAACCGTGCCGACCCAGGCTGATTCCCAAATGACCATGGGAAAGGGCCATGGGGGGGAAAATAGCACCAGGGCCGGAGATTCCGAGAGGGGCAAACCGGGCACCAGGCTTCGGTTGCAACCTCCGGAAGGGGGGGGGGAGGAGAAGGAGTCTCTAATGATAGGACATCGAAATAAAATGGGGGGGATATCGAAAAATGTCCACAATGGCAGCCGCTTAAGACAAAAATAGTAAAAATAAAAGTCCTCATAATAGAGCCCAGCAAGGGAATAAAATAAAATAAAAGTCATCAAGGAACAGTTCAGCGATGGGGGAAGATCCGCCGAAAGGAGCAGGGGAAGAGACTCCTCATCCAGGAACCATCTCAGGTCGCTCGGTCTCATCAGGAACGCAGGTAAGCCGCCCCAACCCACACCGGGCAGCAGAGAGGGAGCCAGCGACTTTCTCAACTGTCACTGGGGTCAGAAAACATCCCAGCGCCGACATCTCCGCTGGAAGGCTCCCAGTGGGATCCTTGTAGGCCACCGCAGACACCGCCTGGTCAGGTAATTCACAGGCCGCTGACCGAGAAAGCCCATCCACCTCCAGCGGTGGCAGTGCTTCAATGCACGAGGTCGCTCCCAGAGTGCCAGGCTCCCCCGTCAGCATCTCGACTTCGCCACAATGCCCTCCTTCAATCTCCGCAGATCCATATCCATCGGCAGGGTCAGTTAGCGAGGCAGCAGCATCCCCGAGCGGCAAGTGAGTCGTCACTCCCCGTGAGGCCGAATTAAACGGCGCCAAACCCCTCTGCTAAGTGGGGCATTGTCGTCATCTCCCAACAGCTCCAGGCAAGCATCGAATGCCGATATTGCAGCCCCCGGGTTCACATGGGGGGGGGGAGGGGAAGCACCTCTCATCCAGGTCCCCGGTCCATCGTCCCTCCCTGCTTTACCGACAGCTGCAGAAGCCGGGTGACGGGGGCCCACCGTCTCCACGGCCCGATCCAGGCAGGTTGTCCTCCAAGGCAGAGAGGGAGCAACAGGGCCAGGTTCCATCACCAAAGGTAGGCCGCAATATGGCCGCTGAGGCAGCATGTCGGCCCTGAACAGTCGCCGGGAATAAACGGACTCCAGAAAGTGAAGACCCAGTGGTCAGCCGCAGAGGGGTCACTTATCGGGGATATCTGATGGAGCAAAGGACCCCAAACCGCCTCTAACAGGGCAGAATAGAGCGGAGCACAATCATGGCACATCTCCCCACAGCAGCCGACCACGCCCCCCCTGACATTCTTTTTGACGGATGTAGGAGGGAAAATAAATTAAAATTAAAAAGCATTTTGTCGTCATAAATGCAGTCCGTCTGACCACGTTCCATCACACACAAAGCTATGCGGACTTTGCGGATGCAGCACACTCCGCACGTCCAGTCTAGCGGTTTTACGTTCTTGCTAACTTGCGTCCGTTTGCCGCGTCTGTTGTGCATCTGCACTTCCGTGCTGCCGTAGCTTGTGTGTGGGGCTTCATCGGTCATGATTCTCTGCTACCACGGACGTACTAATGTGCGGCAACACTGAGGTGATTACTGCGCTCGTCTGACCCCCAGCCTTAACCCTGCGTCCACTTCGCCGAGTCACGTGCACTTCTGGAGTGAGGCGGTTACGTGACCTTGGTTAACAAGAACAATGGAAGGCACTAGTAGTGCCAGAAAAAACTGTTTTCAAATGTACATTAAACAGGGGAATTCAGGGTCTTCCTCGACTAGGGATGCACGATACCGGAAGCCAACGCTGGGCCGGTTTGCCGGTATCCGCGGGGCTGTGGAAGCTGGCCGCATGCATGAAAAGCATTTGGCCAGCGTTCCCCTCCGGTGGGTCCGGTCGCAGGGCTGTGACGCGGCCGCCGGGCAGTAGAGGCTGTGACGCTACCTCCAGCCGAGATCTCAGCAATTTATTGGCATATAAAAAGTAAAAGGTTCGTTAAATTTCGTTTCTACAATTTGTCTGTATGATCCCTATGTGAATTGTTTCCCCTTGCAATTCCCCGCACCAAACTCGCCTGTAATCCCTTTCAATTGAATGCCACCTAAATTGCCCAGTATTCGTTCACCGAGTGTAGAATTCGTTTGTACAATTTTGTTCTTGTATGATCCTGATGTTTATTAAGTTCTCTGCTACCCCTGTCTTGCCCAGCCATCATGGTTTATCTGTCCAGCGCAACCCTGATTAAGCTGCCAACGGCCGAGACCTAGCACAGCCAACATGACTTGCACCGCTCAGCCCCTGTACATGCCACCAGTGCTTTTTGATCAGAAGGGCCTGAGAACATGGTGCCGCTGCAGGGTGAGTTCTGAAGGGGAGCACCACCGAGATCACCCCTCAATCAGCCGCTAAACTCAAGTAGGGCTTCCTAGCTTCAGATGGAACCCTGTGCCAGAATCAGAGCTTGCACTCCAGGGGATGAAACTTCCCGGACGAGGAACAGCCCAGGGCGAGTCAGTGTGGCACCACAAACTGGGATCGCGCTAGGGGCAGTGGCAGCCCATGTTAAGTATCCGAAAAGGGTTATGGCTGGAGGCAGTGGTAAAACTGGTGCCGGGATGTCAGAGGGGGGGGGGGGTTAGGGGAGAGAACAATGGGACTGTACCGTGGGTGTCCATAATAAACCTACCTGCTTAACCTGTACTACGCCTCGAGTATTTGGGGAAACGTCACTATCCAGTGGGTATTTACTACTGCTGACCGCTGTGCTTTCAGGTAGGGACCTGAAGCCAGCTCGTTAACGCAGCTCACTGCACAGCAACCCCAGCACCTACTGTGGATCAACTCCCTCAGAGTAGCAGCCTCCGTGACAGTGAGTTTTATTGCTGAGGAGCTCTGATACGTGCATACACACCGCACGTTACTGTGAGTTTTATTGCTGTGATATTTGTACACACTGCACATTATTGTGATCTGTATTGTGTGGGTTGTATGAGTTGGAGTAAACTGCAATGCAATAAGAAGTGTTCTATTTAAACTAAATACGTGTTTGTTGATTGCATTAATTTGTTCTGTGTGTAGTTAAGAAATCTAATTTCAACAAAATAGCATTAGGTCTTTGTTCTTATCGGGACAAGTAGATTGGGCTTCCACTTTAGTCCATTGGACAAGTAGATATTTTTAAAAATTTCCAAACCCCTGACTAGGTCCCTGGGAAGCTTGGGTAGTGGCTGCTCCTTCACCTGGCTGGCAAGGACAATCTGCTGGAGTGGCGAGGCCGATAAGCAGGGGATTCCCTGGACATGTCGTCGCATAATTTTGGTCCAGGGTCCCCCGATCAGGTCCACACGTTGCCAGCAAGAAGCACCTTGACCCAGGCAAAGGGTTAAGTCTCTAACATACATGGTGCAGGGTCGCGTCTATTCCCCGATGGGGCGGCTGCAAATTTCAGTGGCTGAAATTTCGGTGCATCCCTAGTGGGTTTTCATTGCTGAGTGTTTTAAAGACTCATTTTACTGTGTGCCCAATTTCCCCAAGCCAGTCATGGGTCCTAGGAACACATGGCACAAAATGGAGGTGCAATCTGATTATGCAAGAACACTATTCTCTTTATCTGCTTATCTGTTTGCATGTCTGAGAGGTTGTGTGTCACCATTGTCTCAGCCAAGCACTAGCTGATTTCCTTTACAATGGGTTATGTAAATTGCTGTGGGAAATCACAGACTTCATCTGCATAACCCAATGGACCTAAGTGAAGCCTGAAGAGGACCCAGAAGGAAGTCTATCAGAACTGTTGGTGGGTGGGAAGTTTGAACCTGTGTTGCTGTAACCTGTATAAATAACCCTGTGAGACCTTACCTTCCCTGTTTGTACATTCAGCTTGTCTGGTGTTTCATTCAGCTACACTACACCTTCAGAAGGCACCAAGCGGCCATCTGAAAGACTGACCTAACATTGGGGCTACAGGTCGCGAAAGCCTGCAGATCCCAAGAAGCTGCTGTATCGTCGGCCCAGCACTGGCACAGATCCCTGCCATCCAGCCGAGGTCTCCCAGCAGGCAGAAGCTCGAGGCGCTGCAGACCGCGTTCCCAGTAGCTGGGCTGACCGCAACGAGTTGGTGTCTGGAGAGCCAGGACAGGCAGATGAGTGGGGTTTCCGTCACAGTACATCCCAAGTAAAGCTCCACTTAAGGACCAAGGACGTTGTTACGCAAGCCCTGGTCAAATATTTTCCCTCGGCCGTCGTGACTCGTTTTTCTCTGCTAGACCCTAGATTCTGCCCCCAGCAAGCGGCGCTGAATCAATGTCTGTTCTTAATTTATCCCAATAAAGCAGATGACAGTGCTCATATTGGATTAAGCAGACTCCCTGGCCGTTCCAGCAGGCCTCTTGTTATCTGATTCTGTACCAAATAAAAAAACGTTAATATTCCAGACACCCCGGCACTGCAGTTTTCCATGGTCTCCATCAGGTTCTCATATTGTAAGCTCTTGAGCAGGGTCCTCTCTGATACTGTTCTATGTGTTTAACTTGTATTTATATTGGTTCTGTCCCATTGTACAGCGCTACGGAACTTAGTGGCGCCTTTATAAATAACTGTAGTCATACAGAGCAATGGTCCTTGTTTGGGGGGGATTTCAAGGGAGCAGCGGCAATCCATGGGTACCGTTTGATAACTCGGGCTCCTATGGTGTCAGTCCAAAAAGTGCCCAAATCCAGGGGCCAGAATGGCAGCGTGTAGCAGTTACCCAAGGTGATGCCGCATGGCTGCTGCTGTGTGAGCCCCAGGGGACAAGAAAGGCTCAAACGTGGGTTCCTGATGAAGCGCCCTCCTGAAAATCGCCCCAAACGTGTACCCTGCTGGGGCAAAGGGTGTTCGGGGCACCGGAGTTTAAAGTTCCTGTAGATATTTCCAGTAAAGTGAATGCTGTGCGGTCCTGGGATGGGATTGGTTTCAAACCCAGCCATTGGATGGTGATTTGGCTGGAGTTTCAAAACCAGGCTTCCCCTGTTGTCGGAACATGTGGGACAGGCTTAAAAGCCTTTGGATGATGGGGGGGGGGGGTCACAAATCACCACTTTTAACATTACAACATAAACTGACCAATAGCTTAAATGGGGGGGAATAACGAAGGAGTGAGGTTTTAGTACAGTTCAGTCCAGTCTCTGAGCACAGGGTTTTGTGACATTCACTCAACATCCTAAAAATGTGTTTTAAAAGATTAAGAGTGTACTAGTGTGGGATATAATCTAACATGCTACCCCTTCCTTTCTATTTATCTTTTCTCTACAGATCTGGGATGTAGACAAGGATGACTGTTTGTATTGCCCTTTCACAGTAATATGAAGACCTTGCCCATTGCGCAGATTTGTCTATTTTGCTGATGGCCTCAGAATCCATGCTCCCTGTTCAAGCCAAGACACAGCAAACAAAAGGACGGAGACATTTCCATCAGGACAAGCCGGTGACCACCGACAATGAGGGTGATGGATCTTTTGTGTTCGAGGCTGATGAGGCATGGAAAGATTTTCACAGTTCACTTCTTCATTTTTATGAAGTGGGAGAGCTGTGTGATGTCACCCTTAAGGTAAAGCATGAACTATGTGTGTAATAAATTCTGGCACAGGTTCCTGACAAACATTGGTTTGATATTGTCTGTGGGGATTTTTGGTTTTGTCATTGATTGCTTTAACAGGAAAACTTCCTACAAAACTCTTTCTGACTGTGAATGTGTCCTGTGCTGTGTGAATCACACCGGCTGGGTGGAGTAGAGGTAACATCACCGCTCTGCATGGAGAGAGCCTGTGGAGTCATGGGTTTGATCCCAGCGAGCAACCTCTCCAGTAAGTGTCCTTGGGAAAGACACCTAACGGTACATACTCATCACCCAGGACATACTTGAAAACAAGAGAAATCTCAATGTATCCTTCCTGGTAAAATCCTTTCTCAAAAAAAAAAATCACAATAAGCATTTAGTTTTTGTCTGCATGTTGTTTCCAGGTTATTTAGTCATTAGTTTCTAGAGGTCGATTTTTGTTTCAGCCTCTCTGATAAATATTCACTTTGGCCCGTGCTCATTTATTGTTAAGCTTTTTCTCTTACACAATTTGACACCCTTTGTGTCACCTTATACATGGGTTTTCCTCTTCTGTGTTTGGTTGATATCTTTTGGCCGAAGTCTCTTTTGACACTGGTGTTGCCTCTAGCCCTTGGTTACTGTGTTTGTGCCACGTATTCCCTTTCAGATTTTGTCTCCTGGTATCGTTTTTTGTTTTTCAGTGATATGCCTGGAATTTTTTTGTTGTAGCAGTCAACCTTTTGAGAGTGGAAATGCCTAATGGGCAATTCTTGTCTCACACCTAGGTCAGGTGTCCTATAGACCGCTTCCAGAAAACCTAATTTCTCTCCCATTGTCTGGAAGGAGTTATTTTGTGAAGTTTATTTCAGCTAAAATACTGGCTAGATTTTTTTTTATATAATATATATTTTTCGTCTTGGCTTTTTTTTTTTTTTTGTCTTTCAGCCTTCACTGTTTTGTGTTCTTGTTTTTTCATTCAAGTTGTATGATCATATCTCTGTTTTATTATGGGCCCAAGATCGCTCATGTGTTTATTTCCCCGTTTTGAACATACCATTTGACTCTCACTTTTTATGACCTCTAAATCCCCCCCCCCCCCATGTGACCCTTAATGTCTTAATGTTCAATTCAAGGAACTGATCAGTATAGCTTCCAGACTTGAAGAGAGGAATCCTCTCGAACACTTGTCTTTTAAATGTATCCCTACGTACTGCTATACTAATTAGAGAAAATATATATATATATTTCTCTAAAATAATCATATTATTCCTAAAATATGTAAGCTTATATAAACATGTGCAGAGCAATGCAGAAATGTTGTTTACAGAAGATTAAACAAAGAGACCTCAGAATGGTGGTGAGCAAGTCTTTAAAGGGTTCACACTACACAAGACACCTTGCTCCATATCCCCCCCCCCCCTTTAAATGATTGGGTAGATTCTGTTGACGTCATCTGACTTATTAATTTTTCATTATTTAATTCTGTGTAAATATTCCCTTTTTAATCCACCGGCATGCTCTGCACGTCACCGTCAGCTCAGGGCTTCTGAAACCTACAGAGCATGCTAACATAATCTGTGACCTGGTGACCATCGGTCAGGAAATGCAAAATCCCGGCTCCTGGTAACACGTGTGTGTGTGTGTGTGTGTGTGTTCGGAAAAAACTACACCGATTAACACAGCATTTCATGCTTTTTTCTTTGCACAGTCTGACCACCTTTTAGAATTGTACTCTGATCGGGGTCGATAGTGTCCTTTTTAGGTATTTCTTGGCTCAAAAGTGAGAGTCCCTCTCATTTTAATGCCTTACATTGATCTATACAAATATATCCACTGCATAGAGGTGTTGCAGCAAATCAAGGCTTTTTCAATACCAGCAGACTAGATGCAAATGAGCTTTATCTGTTGTGTCTATGCCTTCATCTAGCTATTGACAAACACACAGATATGAGCGGGCATGGTAGCATTCATTCATATAAAGCTAATGGACTCCGAGTATTTGCAGCATATTGTACCTGTTTTAACAACTCTATGCCAGATTCTGCTGTGTCATTTATAAATCTCATTTGGGCCCTCTCTACTAAGCAATGCTTCCTGTCCTCAGTGTGCAGCAAGCTTGACATAACGTTTGTGATCTCCTTTTATCTCAAGTATGTGTGCTACTGTCCTTCCGAGACAATGCATGCTGAAGAGCGCAGCGTGCTATGGGGAGACTCTACATACGGCCACCGGGACATCCTGGACCTATGGAGCATGTTTCTTTCTATGGGCTATTATTCTTAAAAAGTCTGAGAACCCTGTGCTTTTTCGCTTTTTTTTTTTTTTTTTACTAATGCACTCTTCCTTTCTTTCTCCTTTTGTATGTACTGCCGCCCCCTCCGGTTTCATGCAAAGCCAGCAATGCAGAGGTTCATTTGTACATAAAATACATACAGGATCGGTCTCCCTGCCATAAATTCAACAGGCGTGTATATATCATCTGCTCTCCTTCATAATACAGAGTGCAGGAGACCTCCATTTAGTGCTTTTCAAATAAAATGAGCAGAGAATCCTAATTTGTTTTTTGAAGATGTGATCATGTATGACCAGTGGTGGTGTTTGGCATGCGCGCTGTCAAAATGACACAATGGTTTGCCTAGAATATGGTGCCATTTTTACATATGAGTAATTGTTATTATATTAAAGAGATTGTCAGAAAATTTACAGGGTTATTCAGAGAGCGGTGAAAAGCAGAAGAATCACTGGAAAATGGAAATTTCTAGGTCAAAATGGCCAAACCAGAAAAATTCTCCCATTTAACTCACTTTCCAAATGGGCTATTTTGACCTAGAATTTTCCATTCTCCAGTCATTCTCCTGCTTTTCACCGCTCTCTGAATAACCCTAATAGTATATTTTGGGTACTGGTGACTAGCTACAGATACGTGATAAGGATAGCTGTGATGGAAAGACCATCACTTTATTAGTCCTATTTAGGGCTGCAACTAACGATTATTCTCATCGATTAGTTGGACGATTATTACTTAGATTAATCGATTCAGAGGATTAAAAAAAATTGTTTACTTAAAAGGAATTTTATGTAAAAAAAATAAACCCCCTACCCCTTTTTTCATAAGCGATATGCGTAGTGTACGTAACTTTCGTACTTGCATATGTAAATTGCGTATCTTGCGTGGGATGGGTTGAAGCTGCATGCGCAGCTTATGCCCATGTTTGCTTTCTCAAGTGAACGCGGCTACTAGCACTTGGTCATAGATGATGATGTCAGCATGAAATCGGGGTTAATAAACTGTGATAATTTTGTGAACTGAGTGGGAGGAGGGACTGGAAGTGAGTGACTTTGCTCAAGTGAGAGGCAGTTGGTATGGACAAAAGACTGGATCTGAGTGTGGGAGTGAGTTTAAGGGGAAAAGGACCAGTCCAAAGGGAGGGAATGGCAGTTCCCGACCAAAGAGGGTGTGGCAAGGAGGGCAGGGTGGTGGCACAGGACTCCAGCTTCAAGTAAAGATTAAACACAGGCATACAGCTCCTTCACCCAGTGGCAGAATCCTATGGTTTGTGTTCTAGTTCTGCTACTGTTGTAGACGGAATAAAAACAAACTGGTTGTGTCTGACCTAACCCTAGAACTAAATCCTACCTAATAAAGCAGCGGATCTCCAATCCGCTACGAAGCTGAGGTGTTATACGTTTAACTCAGTCTGTCTCTAAACAGTGTGTGCTGTACACAGGACGATTAATCGATAATGGAAATAGTTGACAACTATTTTAATCATTGATTAGTTGTTTCAGCCCTAGTCCTATGTTTCCCTTGTTCTATATCCTGTCCTGTTACATACCCATTTGGATACAATTTGTAACATTATGTAACTAGCTTTCCCTATGGGACGACTGCTTTTATTTATTGTAACCTTCGTCCATTAATGTTTTGTTCATGCTATTTTTTTTTCCCTGGTGTGTTTGTATTTTATTGGTCCCAATGCATCCTGCTTGCCCAGAAATTTTCTCCTGCCTACGCGCATCGAGCCACCAGACTTTAACCCCAAGCACTCCAACAAAAAAACAAACAGGAGCTTGCTATCGGGAACCCCATCATGCAGCCCCTCTCTCCCCCTGCGCAACTGTGCTGCCAGGGCACATCAAATCAGCCGCCGAACATCCGCAACCCACCACTCGGTCCCCCATCCGTGAATCAGGAGACCAGGGCCATGTGGTTGGTTGCAGCATTGCGGGAGAGGCACTTGTCCCCGGGTGCCTGTTTGGGTGGGGGTGTGCAAGCAGGGGAGGGACTGCCTGCCCCCGGCCTTGGGTGTCATCGCGCATGCGCGTGGTGATGTCATAAAGAGGGAGTTCCCTTGCCTGGTAGGGGAATCCAATACAAGAGCTGCTGGGGTCCAATGACACCAAACATGACCAGGTAATCTGTAAAAATAATAAAAATCCTGGCCTTTCCAATTATGCCAAACAGGAGCAGATAATATGGGGGGGGGGGGGAGAATCCTTTTTTTAGTCTCAAAGTGGCAGTATTCACTTTTCAATAATAAATTGAATAATATTGCTGCTTTACATCACCTTATTTCCCACAGCACGTATGGAGGAGATGGAGCAATGCGTTATAACGCATTGTTTCATTGAAAACGTAATCTGCTGCGAAGAACGCTTTGGACTGCTTGGAGAGGCCGAAGTCGACTATTTTTCCCTCGGCCGCTGTGAATTGTTCGCCTTCGCCAGTTCTGATTGTTCCAGCACTGCGGGCTGAGGGGAGAATGTCAGATCTTAATTTCTCCCAATAAAGCAGACGACACTCTTCATATTGGGTTAAGCAGACTCTCTAGCCATTTCACATGGCTTGCTTATTTGGTTCAGAATCAGATAACCGTTGACATCCCCCCCCCCCCAGACAACTCGGCACCGCGTCGTTCAGCCTGCTCCATCAGGTCCTCTCAGATTGCAAGCTCTTGAGCAGGGGCTTCTGATACTGTTCTGTTTTTAACTTGCATGTATATTGGTTATTCTGTCTCCCCCTTGTACAACGCTACTGTACTTGGTGGTGCCTTATAAGTAACAGTAACTGCAGTCATACAGAGCAAGGGTCCTTGTTTGGGGGGGATTCCAGGGGAGCAGCGGTAATCCAGAGTTAATGTTTGCTATCTCAGGCCCCTAGGGTGTCAGTCCAAAAAGCACCCAAATCTGCAGACAGGGGCAAGGATGGCAGCATGTAGCGGTTACCCCTAGCTGATGCCACGTGGTCACTGCTGCCTGAGCTCCTGGGGCCAAGAAAGGCTCAGCAACGTTGTTTTCCTAATGGAGCTCCCTCCTGAAAATCACCCCCAACGGTAGCTCCCATAAGGAGGACCCTAACCCCGAAAGAGCACCCTTCTGGAGCAAATGATTTTCAGGGCACCAAGGTTTAAAGTTTCTGCAGATTGTTCCATTTAAAGTAAATGCTGTGCAGTCTTTGAATGGGATGGGTTGGCCCGTCTAGCTCCTTGGATTGTGATTGGCTGGGGTTTCAAACACATGAGCTGAATGAAGGTCCGGTGCATTCGATTTGGCTTTCTTAGTGCCAACGAGCACCAAAGTAGTTAATTTTTTTTCAAATCTGTGTTGCATCTGTGTAAAGTCCAGATGGACCGAAACGTCGACTTGTTTAAATATTTACTCTTTATTAGCAAGTCTTCCGTGTGCGCTATTCATCCTCCCATGATTCCTGTTAATACGGTATAGCAGCACCAGAGCACTTATATTTTGCTGTAAAGGGTTGAAAACCAGGCACCCGTTGGAATATATATTTCCATCTATCCATAAAGGACTGGTAATATTTTGTGTATATAAATTGAAAATACAATGCTGCTGCCTAGGCAAGCCTGGTGTTCCAGGAAGTAATTATAATGTGAATAGCCTTTCGATCTTGTCTCCAGTAACGTCCTTTGAAGCCATGGAAGGTGTGAATGGGGAATGTAACTGCAGGATGGAAGAAATTGCCCAACTCCTATCGAGGGGAAAAGCCAGTCGGAGCGGGCAACGCTGTGACCAAAAGTGCATTTTAAAAGAAGCGAATATGCCCTTTTGATAGCTAGAGACGATCTTGTGATACTTGTTATCAGGGTAATTCAGAGAGGTGAAAAGCAGGAGAATGGAAAATCCTAGGTCAAAATAGCCAAACCAGAAAAATTCTCCCCTTTTATCTCACTTTCCAAATCGGCTATTTTGACCTAGAATTTTCCATTCTCCTGCTTTTCACCTCTCTGAATAACCCTGCATATCTTTTGCATTAAATTAGTGAACTGAGCATGCCCACAAAATAACAGGAAGGGGGATTCTGGGAAGTGTAGTGGGTGGGCTGTACTATTTATGGGCTGTACCTTGGAGTAGGGAACACGCATATATTCTGAAACGAGCCATGCGGCTTTGCTTATTCTTTGGGGGTCAGTCAAACAATTGAGGAATATAGTCATCTGCTGCTGGAGCCCCCCAGATGGCTGATTGTCTAGCTTGTATTGTAAGGAACTAGAATCTGCTTTTCAACTATTAATTGTAATATCTTGTTCCATATGCCTGTGACATTTTTTTGTCAGGATAAAATACTAAACTTACTAAGATCTGATTCTGCCTGATACTCGAACCCCGCTAACAGAAGGACTGGATTATCATAGAGATTTGTCTTTAAGCTCGAGTCGAAGTCAGTCGTTTGGACTGTTTCCTATTTTGGGGTGCATAGTCAGAGTCTCAGGCCAGCTCTGGTTGAGGCATTAGGCATCCTGGGTAAAAAGTCATTGGTCTGTGGTGGTAGATTGATAAATTAAAAGGGAAGTGGGTGCGGGGGATTGTGTGCAACGTAGTCAGTATTCCGGGTCGAGTGTGGACGGATAGTTAGTTGTACTCCTGTGTCCACTTCATCACGTTGCGTGCCCTTCTGTAGTGAAGGTGTTGATGTGACAGGCAAGCGCGGGCGGGGGGAATTGTGGGCCACGTAGTCATTATTTTGGGTCTAGTTAGACAGTTTTTTTTTTTTTTTTTTTTTTTTTTTTTTTTACCCTGTGGCCTCCTCGCCATGCATGCGTGACAGTCGACATTATTGATAGAACATATTAAAAAAAAATCTCCCTTGGGTATCTATAATTTGTCTGAGCTTTGAATTGCACAGTATGCGAATCAGAATGGAGACACCTCGGGAGTTACTGGGGGAGGTCGCGTGAACCTGCGTGTGATATTGAGGCAAAAACAAGGTAGGGTGGGTTTCTTGCAAACACAGAATATCGGGAGCGGAACGCTTAAGGTCTGCAGCCAGAGAGTGCCGTTTGAAAGGTACATTCAGGCCGTTTATATTATGCGGCAACAATTTTAGACTAGCCATTGAATCTGGCATGGTGCTCAGGGAAAGCAGCGGCGTGGGTGACGGCCATCTATCTGGAGATGATGTACCCCCCCCCCACAGAGGGGGGAACAGAAAAAGGAAACGGGGAATAAAGGCAGGGGAACTGCGCCAACAGGGCTCCGGTCGCCTGCGGGAAAGACGAGCAATGAAACAGACCTGCAAAAAATATACACCATTACCCTCCCGTGTCTAAATTTCAGACCAACCTCGGAAAACCAAGGGGAGGTAGGGGGACTGACCATGTCCATAGTCTGTAGCACAGTCAATGTCCAGTACCAGGATCAAGTGCTGTGGGGCAAACCGGTCGTGACTGGCAGGTGACCCTTGAGGGCAAAAGAGTTGAAAAACAGAAACTGGGGAAAAAGCAGAGTTGTATATTTCACCCCGAAAGAGACAACAGGAATGGTGAACGTCCAGCACCCTGAAGTGCGTCTGGAGTTTGGGTCCACCATTGCGCCCTTCGCATCCTGTAGGGGGGGCCCCCACCATTCCAGGAGGTCCTGAGCGATTTCTCATCCATGCCCCTCAAAGTACATCAATACAATTCGAAAAGGGACCGTACGAACACGTTTACTTTGACCACATACGAACCGTCCTGAAGGGACCAGGGCTCTTTATCGAGTGGGTCCTTGGAAGACGCGGACCCATCATTTCTTGGTGACCACTCGGGAGACCTTAGCCGGGGAAGTCGGAGGGGTGTAGGCGTCCAGCAGCTTCCATTCCTGGAGAAGTCTCATTCCTTACGGTACCGTCGGTATCATGTGGAGCACGTTGTTGTGCCACAGCAGTACTTTTGTGGGAATGCCCCATCTATAGGGCATTTTACGATTACGCAGAATTTTTGTGACCGGCAAGAATTCTCGACGTTTTTCCATGGTGTGTGCTGACAGATCAGGGAAGAACTGAACATCAGAATATGGATCTGGGAGGGCATCCACGGAGCGCGACAGTTGCATAAGATCTTCTTTGCTGCGGAAGAAATGTACCCGCACTAATCTGTCCCTCGAGACCGTCTGTGGCAGGTTACAGGGTTTAGGGATGCGGTGAGCGTGATCCACTTGCAAGGCGTCCAGTTTTGAGTGGTAGCAATGTCTGGAAAATCTGACACGCCTCCGTCTTCACCCATTTTTCAGGTATTCCGCGAATCCTAACATTATTCCTCCTCGACCTGTCTTCCATGTCTGCCACTTTCATCTGCAGCGCCACATGTGACGCTTAACTCACGATGTGCGTCCACCAGCTCATTGTGGGCCGTTCATCTGACTTGGCCTCCCAGGTGATCTGTGCGGTCTCCCAGCTCTCAGCAGATGTTATCAGCGATGGATCTGAAGTCTGCTAGCAGTGATGTTTGAAGGTCCCCCAACATCTCCTGCAGCTGGTGTTGTGACGCTGGAGCAGACCCTGTGAAAGCTGCAGCCACCGAGTCCTCGTGGTCATCGAGGGATGCAGGTGAGTATGATCCTCTGGAGCTGGCGGTGCTGCCATCTTTCCGCACCCATTTGGAGGTCTCCAGGGTCTGCTGAGCTTTCGGTGGGGCCATAATTCCGGTCCCCAGGGTCAACCTGTCATCCAGTACTGAAATTTGCCGCTGTTAAAGCCGTTAATCCCGGCGGTCAGACGGAGCCCAAGCTACACGTGGCTGCTCGTGATGGCGTCTGGACACGCCCCCCAGAAACCACTTTTAACATTAAAACATAAGCAGACCAATAGGTTACATGAGGGAATAGCAGAGGAGCGACATTTTAGTATAGTCCAGCTATAGTGTTTCCGAGCACAGTAAAGGTTTTGTCAAGATTCTGGCCACATTCAAACATTTTAATTATTTTAAAGCCGTGTTTCCCAATACCGTCCTCATGACCTGCTGACAGGCCAGGTTTGCAAGATATTACATGGTTACATAGTTACATAGGCTGAAAAAAGACATGCGTCCATCGGGTTCAGCCACAGATGTTAAGCTCACAGGTCTATAATTCCCAGGCACAAATTTTAAACCTTTCTTAAATATAGGGACCACGTCAGCTTTTCTCCAATCCTCTGGTACTATTCCTGAAAGAAAAGCATCTCGAAAGATTAAGAACAGAGGTTTACATATTTCAACACATAGCTCCCTCAGTACTCGCGGGTGAATTCCATCTGGCCCTGGGGCTTTATTCACATTGTTTAATTTCTGCAAAACCTTGTCCTGAGTCAACCAGTCACTTTGTATTAGTACGTTTTTATTAATGAATTTCATGTCTCCTGTTATAGGTTTCTCTTTGCTTAAATACTGAAGAAAAATAATCATAAAATTTCTGCCTTATCTTGATCTTCAGTTAACAATACCCCTGGCTCAGATTTTAGTGAACCTACATTTTCACTCTTGGGTTTTTTAGAATTTATGTACCTAAAGAATCATTTAGGGTTGATCTTGCTCTCTTTGGCTATTTCTTTTTCATTTTCTAGTTTAGCCCATCTAATCGCATTTTTACATGCTTTATTGGCTGCCTCAGATTTATCAAATTTAAAAGCTTTAAATGCCTTTTATTTTTCATTTCCTTGGTTACCTTCCTACTAAGCCACATTGGTTTCGGTCTGTTTCTTTTATATTTATTAACCAGTGGAATATATTGTGACGTGTACTTTTCTAGTGTTAGTTTAAAGATATTCCACTTATCCTCAGTGTTTTTCCCATGAAAGAGTTTCTGCCAGTCAATGACATTGAGAGCTTCCTTTATTTTAATAAAGTTGGCCTTTTTAAATTCTATGTTTTAGCATGCCCCTTATGAATGTGTTTTGAGTTTATTTCAAAAGTCACCATATTATGGTCACTGTTTCCCAACTGTTCCTTTACATTAACCCTTTCGCTGCTGAGCCTTTTCCCACCTCTGTGCTGAGCTCATTTTAACCGGTTTCGCTCATCATGTTTAACCGCGTTTTGACGCCTTATATAAAATGTCTGGGTCATATATTAAAATATCCTTCTTTGCGACAGACTGTGCAGATTCATAATATGTCATTATTATATGTATATGTTATGTCTGTATATTATAACAAAAAATTCAATAAACTTTTGAATTTTCAATAATTTACAATGTGTAAAGTGTTTTTTGGTTTTTTTTTCATTTTAAATTGCGATTGTTTGCGGTTATATTTTCTATGGGGTGCGCTTGTTAAAAAAAATTAGAAATGAGGAATCGTTACTTTTTTTTGGGGAAAATTACGTGTTTTTTAGCAAACGCCCCCCATAGAATAAATCGTTAGTGCAGCATCATTGTTCACATTATAATTGAAATGGGAACAATATTGTTGCACTAAAAAATCTAAAAAAAAAAAAAAAAACATTTTCACTTTTTTTTTTTTTTTTTTTTTTTTTTACATGGTCGTGTTTGGTATCATTGGAAAGGCCACGCTCTGGCCGTTCCAATGATAGCAAACATTAACCCCTAGCTGTCACGGATAGGGGGTTCCAATGAACCCCCTATCTCCACTATAGGTGGCAACAAGGGGTTAATTTCAAAACTGGCGCCATTGCGCTCTGCAGTCATTAGGGGGATATCCCGGAAGCTCCGGGAGGGGACCGCGATACGGCGCATGTTGGCGCCATATCGCGATCCAGCCCCCTAGGGGTTAAAGACAGCCGCCACTTGGAAGGGCAGGCGGTGCCTGTCTTTAATCGCTGGCCCGCGGGGTGGGGGAGAGGTCCGAAGGACCCCTCCCCTCCCCTTCAGGCACCTTCCCTGCAATGGCGGGGGGTGCCTGAAATAGACGTCATCGCGCATGCGCGATGACGCCTATTGTGCCCGCCAGGGTCCCGGAGGCTGGGCTGACATCGATGTCAGCCCGCACCAGGGGGCCAGGCGATCAGCCGGAATACCGGCTGATCGCGGCTGCAAAGTGAGGACGTCCTCCGCAGCGAAGTACCAATGCGGTTGGACACGCTGAGCGCATCCACCGCATTGAAGTGGTTAATATTTGAGAAAAGATCCACATTATTTGTTATAACCAGGTCCAGACAGTTATCCTCTCGTTGGTGTTTCTACTAGGGTTGCACCGATACCACTTTTTTAAGACCGAGTACCGATACTTTTATTTAATGTCATGTGACGCTTTCCAATAGGAACAGACTTCAAATAAAAATTTGAGATTTGCCCCCGGCTCACATGGATTTGCCCCCGCTCTGACTGATTTGGCCCTAGGTCTCATGGACTTGCCCCCAGCTCGAACGCTGGGGAAGCTGGCCGTGTGCATGTAAAGCACGCGGCCAGCGTTCCCCTCCGGCGCGCCACGATACTCGCCCATCCTGAAGGTCCGGTAGCTGGGCAGTGATGCGATCACGTGGCCGCCGGGCGCATCTGTGACGCTGCCTCCAGCCGAGAGGCAGCGTCACAGGAGCGCCCAGTGGCCGCAGGAACGCATCACTGCCCAGCGACCGGACCTTCAGGATGAGGGAGTATCGCGGCGCGCCGGAGGGGAACGCTGGACGCGTGCTTTTCATGCACGCGGCCAGCTTCCCCAGCCCCGCGGATACCAGCAAGCCGGTCCAGCGCCGGCTTCCGGTATCGGCGGGATGTATCGGGCCATTTGCACGAGTAACAAGTACTCGTGCAAACGGCAATATCGGCCCCGATACCGATACTAGTATCGGTATCGGTGCATCCCTAGTTTCTACCAGTTGTGTCATGAAGGTATCATTTTAAAATGTTCAGAAACCGGATTCCTTTTGCTGAATTACTAGTCCCACTATCCCAATTAATGTCCGGGTAATTAAAATCTCCAATAATTAAAGTGCTACCATGATCTGCAGCCAAACAGTTGTTCTTCGTCATCATTCTCTATATTAGGTGGTTTATAGCATATGCCAACCAATAGTTGATTTCGTTGGGGAATAAACAGGGAAGTATTTACCCATAAGGATTCCACATTTCCCTCATCGCTTTCCAGTTGTGTAATTTGGCTTTAAATCCTGATTTTACATACAGTTGTGTTCAAAATTATTCAACCCCCAATGCTGTAAAGGGTTTTAGGGAATTTAGCGTACATTTGTAATTGTATTCAGAATGAAATCCTACAAGGACTTTTTAAAGAACCATATGCAACTAAAATGACATCAATTGGTTTTGTAATACAGTAGTAAATGTTTCTTTTGTGAATTCTTCATTGACACAATTATTCAACCCCTTAAAGACTACCACTCTGAAGAACAGAGGTTCATTCAAGTGTTTTCAATCAGGTATTGAAAACACCTGTGGATGTCACGGAGCAGCAATAAAGCATAATAAGCACCAATTAGGCAGCTTTAAAATGACTGATACTCAGCTCCTTCTAGACATTTACTGGTGTGGTTACAAACATGGTGAAGTCAAGAGAATGGTCCAGGAAGACAAGAGAAGAGGTGATTACTCTTCACAGGAAGGGTAATGGCTATAAGAAGATTGCAAAGATGTTAAACATACCAAGAGAGACCATAGGAAGCATCATTCGCAAATTCAAGGCAAAGGGCACTGTTGAAATGCTACCTGGTCGTGGCAGAAAGAAGATGCTGACTTCGACTGCTGTGCTCTACCTGAAGCGTAGAGTGGAGAAAAGTCCCCGTGTGACTGCTGAGAAAAGATTTGTCAGATGTGGGTACTGAAGTTTCAGCTCAGACAATACGGCGCACACTGCGTAATGAAGGCCTCCATGCCAGAACTCCCAGGCGCACCCCCTTGCTGTCTCTAAAGAATAAGAGTCGAGTGCAGTATGCCAAAAGTCATGTGGACAAACCACAGAAGTTTTGGGATAGTGTTCTGTGGACTGAAACAAAATTAGAACTGTTTGGGCCCATGGATCAACGCTATGTTTGGAGGAGGAAGAACAAGGCCTATGAAGAAAAGAACACCTTGCCTACTGTGAAGCATGGCGGGGGGTCAATCATGCTTTGGGGCTGTTTTGCTTCTGCAGGTACAGGGTAGCTTCAGCATGTGCAAGGTACCATGAATTCTCTTCAGTACCAGGAGATATTGGATGACAATGTGATGCAGTCCGTCACAAACCTGAGGCTTGGGAGACGTTGGACCTTTCAACAGGACAATGATCCCAAGCATACCTCCAAGTCCACTAGAGCATGGTTGCAGATTAAAGGCTGGAACATTTTGGAGTGGCCATCGCAGTCACCTGACTTAAATCCGATTGAGAACCTCTGGTGGGACTTAAAGAAAGCAGTTGCAGTGCGCAAGCCTAAGAATGTGACTGAACTGGAGGCTTTTGTCCATGACGAATGGGCGAAGATACCCGTAGATCGCTGCAAGACACTTGTGTCAAGCTTTGCTTCATGTTTAAAAGCTGTTATAACTGTAAAAGGATGTTGTACTAAGTACTAAGATTGAATGTCACTTGGGGGTTGAATAAAACTGAATGATGTGAGCACAGAAAAGACATTTGTGGTTATTTCATTATAAATGTTATGTTATATTTGTCTGACCTACACGTGCCTCTTTGATTTAATTGTAAGCAAGATGACTGATCAAAATCAATGTCAAACTGGCCAAAACACTCAATTTCAGTGGGGGTTGAATAATTTTGAACACAACTGTATAAACCTACTCCACCCCCTTTCTTATCTTTCCTATCCCTTCTAAACAATGTATAACTGTTTAAGTTTACAGCCCAGTCATGCGTTTCGTCCCACCACGTTTCTGTTATTCCTATTACCTCTAGTTCTCCCATCTTGTTTATTGAGGCTCATTGCATTAGCAAGCATACATTTAATGTTGTCTCTACCCACACATGCTGAATGCAACTTTACATTGCATGCCTCCACTGTTCTGACATTACCCATCCCCCCGGCTCCATGCCCCTTAATCTGAGCTGAAACCCTTCCGCTATCTGCTCTGTCTCCATTTTGTAAGCTACTGTATCCCTCCCCCCCCCCTTCCACTAGTTTAAAGTCTCCTCCAACCTTTTAACCATCCTCTCCCCTAGCACAGCAGACCCTCTTCCATTCAGGTGCAATCCATCACGACTATACAGATTGTACCCCAGTGCAAAATGAGCCCAGTGCTCTAAAAACCCAAAGCCCTCCTTCCTGCACCAAGCTTTAAGCCACGCATTGACCTCCCTGATCTCCCACTGCCTTTCCACTGTGGCACAGGTAGGATCTCAGAAAATACTACCTTGGACCTCTTCTTCAGTTTACTTCCTAATTCCCTGAACTCATTCTTCAGGTCCTTCCATCTTCCTCTTACTTTGTCATTGGTACCAATATGGACCATGACAGCTGGGTCATCTCCAGCCCCTCCCAATAATCTATCAACTCTGTCAACCACATGCCTAACACGGGCACCCGGCAGACAGCAAGCTCATCTGTGCTGTGCTTCAGATATCTTGCAAACCAGGCCTTAATTTGCTGCTCAGTGATTGCAGGATTCGGTCTGTTTTTTTCCCCCAAGTGATCTGTAAAATCTGGCCTGGTTGAGGGTCCTGAGGACAGGTTTTGGGGAAACACTGATTTAAAGCATTAAAGTGGCCTTTCTGTAATCCCTGCTAGTCACAAATCTTGTATGTGCGTTTCGAGTGGGATTGCAATTCACATTGTTGGCTCCTAAAAGAATGTGAAATCCTCAAACACTGCATTGTGAGTCTCTGCCCACCTTGCCGCACGCTTGGCAAGTAGAATTGAAGCCTTGCAAGGACTGGAGAACAAAGACATTAGTTCATTGAGAGCTGATCATTGATTTAAAGGAAAGCGTGATTCTGCTGCTATTCAAGGTACGTCTCCGATAATCGAAGCTATGAACACTGATAAATTATGGATGCTGACCTTTCCCCTGAATGGTCACAGTGCTCCTAGGTCGGACACAATGACCTGCACTTACAGGCTCAGACACTGCAAGTGAATGAAGGAACCCTCCGATAAGCTTGTGCCTTGATGTCAGCTGGTCATTTGTCTGTGCGATCACTCTGCAGTATGATTTTATATTGGCAGCTTTTTTTTTTTTGCCTTCTACATGACTGACCTGAGTGAATGTGCTCTCCCGGTGGTTAAATAACCACTGTGCTAGAGAATCTTTTATGGATATTCTACTAATCCCAGTTATAAATGACTGCATGGCCTTGATGCCATTCCAATACGCAGCATAAATCACTAATGTCTGTCATTCCCGAACTGTCTGAATTTCCTGCATGCCCACCTGCCAGTATGAGTATACATCCCCTGCTTCTGATGTATAGTAAACAGATCCTCTTCTGCAGCCCCTAGATCACCCCACTCCCCTCTTATTCTCCATACAATATAGTGGAGTCTTTTTGATGTCATTTCGAATCACCTTAACACATTTTTCACCGCCTTGTAATCGTTAACGAGTTACTATGCAATGCTATCTGAATTTGAGTCGTAATGGGTTTTCTTGTGCATTCCTGTTCAGTCATGTGGTAAACCTATAACAAAACAAGGTGTTCTAAGACTTTGAGAAACCTAGCTAAAGTACAAAATAAAAAAAAATAGACTGAAGTTTTCTTGGAGTAAACGTTCTATATTATTAAAATTATTATTAAATTATTAAAAGAGCTCAGTGATGTAATAGCAAAACCGTTAGCAAGGATTGGTTAAATAAATCTGTTAACGGGAGTCGTCCCAGAAGACTGGAAATTAGCAAATGTTGTGCCCATTTACAAGAAGGGTAGTAGGGAGGAATCGGAACTATAGGCCAGTTAGTCTTACGTCAGTAGTGGGGAAATTAATGGAAACCATGTTAAAGGAAAGGATTGTTGAACATCTAAAAAAACCTAGATTACAGGATCAGAAACAACATGGGTTTACCTCAGGGAGATCATGCCAAACTAATCTTATTGATTTTTTTTTTTTGATTGGGTAACAAAAATAATAGACACAGGTGGTGCAGTAGACATTGCTTATTTAGATTTCAGTAAGGCTTTTGATACTGTTCCGCATAGAAGGCTTATCAATAAATTGCAATCTTTGAGCTTGGATTCCAATATTGTTGAATGGATTAGGCAGTGGCTGAGTGACAGGCAACAGAGGGTTGTGGTAAATGGAGTTTATTCGGCGCAAGGTCTTGTTACCAGTGGGGTACCTCAGGGGTCAGTACTTGGACCCATTCTATTTAATATTTTTATTAGTGATGTTGCAGAAGGTATTAATGGAAAAGTACTGTATTTTTCGCTCCATAAGACTCACTTTTCTCCCCCCAAAAAGTGGGGGGGGAAAGGTGGGTGCGTCTTATGGAGCGAATGCCTCAGCTCACCTGTCGTCGCCGCCGCGTTAGGCTCCCTCTGAGCGTGCGTCCGGCGGCAGGCAGCTTGGGCACTCGCCTGGGGGAGCCACGTGACCGCGAGATCGCGGTCACGTGGCTCCCCCAGGCGAGTGCCCAAGCTTCCGGACGCACGCTCAGAGGGAGCCTAATGCGGCGGCGACAGGTGAGCGGAGGCACATCCATGAGCGAGCTGGGGCACATCCATGAGCGAGCTGGGGCACATCCATGAGCGAGCTGGGGGCAGTATCCATGAGCGAGCTGGGGCACAATCCATGAGCGAGCTGGGGCAATATCCATGAGCGAGCTGGGGCAATATCCATGAGCGAGCTGGGGCAATATCCATGAGCGAGCTGGGGCACTATCCATGAGTGAGCTGGGGCAATATCCATGAGCGAGCTGGGGCAATATCCATGAGCGAGCTGGGGCAATATCCATGAGCGAGCTGGGGCAATATCCATGAGCGAGCTGGGGCAATATCCATGAGCGAGCTGGGGCACTATCCATGAGCGAGCTGGGGCACTATCCATGAGCGAGCTGGGGCACTATCCATGAGCGAGCTGGGGCACTATCCATGAGCGAGCTGGGGGGCAGTATCCATGAGCGAGCTGGGGGGCAGTATCCATGAGCTGGGGCAGTATATCCATTATTACACTATTTGATTTCAGAATATTTATTTTCCTGTTTTCCTCCTCTAAAAACTAGGTGCGTCTTATGATCAGGTGCGTCTTATGGAGCGAAAAATACGGTATGTCTTTTTGCTGATGACACAAAGATTTGCAACAGGGTTGACGTTCCTGGAGGGATCAGCCAAATGACAAATGATTTAGGTAAACTAAAAAAATGGTCGTAGTTGTGGCAATTGAGTTTTAATGTGGATAAGTGCAAGATAATGCACCTGGGACGTAAAAACCCAAGGGCTGAATATAGAATATTTGGTACAGTCCTAACCTCAACATCTGAGGAAAGGGATTTAGGGGTTATTATTTCAGAGGATCTAAAGGTAAGTAGTCAATGTAATAGAGCAGCAGGAAATGCTAGCAGAATGCTTGGTTGTGTAGGGAGAGGTATTAGCAGTAGGAAAAGGGAAGTGCTCATGCCACTGTACAGAGCACTGGTGAGACCTCACTTGCAGTACTGTGTGCAGTACTGGAGACCGTATCTCCAGAAGGATATAGACATCTTAGAGAGAGTTCAGAGAAGGGCTACTAAAATGGTGTACGGCTTGAAGGAGAAAAGTTACCAGGAAAGGCTTAATGATCTTAACATGTACAGCTTGGAAAAAAGACGAGACAGAGGAGATATGATAGAAACATTTAAATACGTAAAGGGAATCCACAAGGTAGAGGAAGGGAGTATATTTAAAAGGAAACAAAGTAGCAAAACAAGAGGACATAGTCTTAGATTAGAGGGGCAAAGGTTTAAAAGTAACATCAGGAAGCATTATTTTACTGAGAGGGTGGTGGATACATGGAACAGCCTTCCAGTAGAAGTGGTAGAGGCCAAAACAGTAATTGAATTTAAGCAGGCATGGGATAGGCATAAGGCTATCCTAAACAAAAGATAAATCCAGGTAAAGTATCCATGTAATTGGGCAGACTAGATGGGTCGACAGGTTCTTATCTGCCGACATTTTTCTATGTTTCTATATTTCTCTACATTAGTGCCCTTTATTACACCCACATACCTGCAAACCCAAACGGTTTGTGGAAATGTGAAGAAACCAAAACTAATGAAATCACCTAAAAACCTAACGAGAAGCCAATCCAGAAAGTGAAAATTTTATTACGATCACTAGATAAAAGGTCTTTTTTAAAAAAATCAAAAATTGCAAACAAAGACGTTCCAAAAAAATAGACTGTTTGCTCAACATGAAAAGAATAAATGATTGAATAAAAACAATATATTTTTACATTGACTTCTGTGGGATTCACCTGTTGACTTGACCCCCCCCCCCCCAAAGATCAGGGCATTTCCCTGCCACTACAGCGCAGTTCGGCTTGCTCTGAAAGGATTAACAATTACTTCTCTATGGGCCAACTTCGCTGCCGCCGAAGGTCGCAGAATTACAGGAAACTGCAACGTATTTTGCTGTCAATTCACCAGTATTTGGTGAATTGACAGCTTAGTGAATAAACTGCCATGAAGGTGCAACGTATTGTGAAATTTTGCTTTTCAGTGCAATTCAGTGGCAAATTCATTGCTTATTGAATAACCCCTTAAGGGCAGTATTACAATGTTGGTGCTAACTTAACCAGAGCTGTTGTAAACTTAAAACCTCCATAGGCTATAATGGCTCTGGGAAGTTTACAACAGCTCTGGTTGGTTAAGTTAGCACCAACTATGTAATATGGCTCTAAGTGTGCAAAGCCCAGGGCTGCACAAAGACCCTCATGGCAGCAATAGAACGGAGTAGGGGCCGAGATATTTATTTTTATGAACTATGTCAGGATTTGATTAAACCTCCACAGGGAGAGGGACCTGGTTTATGACAGTTTCTCTTCACATACATAGGTTGTCGTTTTTTTGTGGGTTTTTTTCCTTTCCACAAAGTGGATACAGAAAAGAGACCCACTAAAATAGGAAGCAGAGAATTTCAGAATTTGTGGGAGATATAATCTATTTTAATTGAAACACCTTGTATCTTTTATACCCTTTTATAGCAGATGATGAGAATACCGGGAGGTTTAAAGAGGAACGGTCACTTCCTCCAGAAATCATACTATCCCATCAAGCATAATAAAGTAATTATAACTCTTAATAATCTGTTTGCTTGGCAGCCAAGTTATTCACTCTACCACATAAACAAAATATCTGTCATGTCCAATTTACTGCAACTTTAAGAATACATTCGCAAGTTAAATTCCTTTTCCACTGTCCTGAATAAGACCAGTTAAAGCAACTTGTACTTTCGAAAACTGTTAACATGATCACGATAGTGATTCTGTTAAAGGGCCACTAGACCAAAAAATGAAATGTCCTTATTGTGTTTATTTTATCTTTGTGTACCTTTTTTTTTTTCCTTTTTTTTTGTCTTGTAAAGAAAATATTTGACTGTTTCACGGAGTGCATCAATTTTGTCATCTTTTGTGTTATAAACTGCCCCCATTCGCCCAGTATCTTTTTTACCTCACTTGGTCCTCACTGCGTGACATTTGGTCATAGAATGGAGACTATCAGGGTATTTAAAAGAGATCCGAATTGCTTGAGAAAGGTAACCTTTCTTCGGCTATTCAGAGAACACAAACCAGCAGTGAAAGGTTCCCAAAATGCCCTGCCCTTCAGTGGTTTAATTCGGCAAGTTTATTCAGTAGAATCCCATAGGCTTCAATGTTAAAAATATTCCCATTTTAATTCAATATCTAATAAACCGTTCATTATAAAATTCTGCAGTAAAGAGTCTCTTTATTTATAGATTTTAATTTTTTTTTAATTTTTTTTTCGGATATTTGAAGCTTTTTTTCTTTTACTGATTTTTTTTTTTTATTTCTGTAACAGCCCTTTTTATTATCATTCCCTGGACCTCGTATGTAAATTTCAGACATTTTCGCTCCGTAGTTTCTTTGCAAACAGCGTTTCACTTTTCAATCATTCATGCAAACTGTTTTGCTAATTTATTCACCACCCTCGTCTGCCGTCTCGGCTTTTTCCAGAGGCTTCACTGTGTGTGATCGGCTCCTGCTCGGGTTTTTCCAGCGTCTTCGACGGGTTAATCCAGATGTTTTTGCGTGCATTCGGTGGGTTTTGCGGTGACTTTTCCCTGCAATTTGGGGACCCTGTGGTGTTTGCTGAATACACCGCAGGGTCACCGAAATGGGATCGGCAAAAGGAACCGAATTAAAGAGAACAAAAAGTCACCGAACGTGCGGTGACTTTTCAAATCTCTTTGAATTACCCTGATTGTGTCATGAAGTGTCTCCAAATCATTGTATTGTGTGGGATGTATTCAAAAGACATCGCCGGAGGTAAATTGGAAGGCTTTTAACTCCTTCAGCTGCCATCTCTTATCTCAGCAGAACATCATCCAAATGTCTTAAGCCTGTCCCTCATGTACCCTTTGTTCCAGCAAAACGCCACCCAGGAGCCGGGTTTGAAACACCAGCCAATCACTATCCAGGAGGCAGACATGCCAACCAATCCCATTTAGGGACCGCACGGCATTCACTTTAATGGAAACCGCTGCAGAAACTTTAAACCCTTTGCCCCAGCAGGGCGCTCTTTTGGCGTTAGGGTCCCACTCATGGGAGCTGCAGTTGATTTTTTTTTTTTTTCTTCAGGAGGGGGCTCCAAAGGGAGCCCAGGTTTCTGAGCCTTTCTTGGCCACAGGGACTCACACAGCAGCAGCCATGCGGCATCACCCAGGGTAACTGCTACACGCTGCTGCTCTGACCCCCCCCCCTGCCTGTGGATCTGGGCACTTTTTGGACTGACAGCTCGGGCCCCTATGGTATCAAGCCGTACCCTTGGATTGCCGCTGCTCCCCTGAACCCCCCCCCCCAACCAGGACCCTTGCTCTGTATGACTGCAGTTCTTTATAAGGTGCCACCAAGTTCTGTAATGCTGTACAATGAGAGACACAATAACCAATATACATACAAGTTAAACACGTAGTAGAGCGGATCCTGCTCGAGCTTTCAATCTGAGAGAACCTGATGGAGACCATGGTAAACTGCTGTGCTGGCTGGGATGTTAACGGTTATATGATTCTGTACCAAATAATAAAGAGGCCTGCAGAAATGGCCAGGGAGTGTCTGCTTAACCCAATATGACCAGTGCCGTCTGCTTTATTGGGAGAAATTAAGAACTGACATTGATTCAGCGCTGCTTGCTGAGGGAAGAATCCGGGAACTAGCAGAGGAAAACGAGTCACTATGTCCGAGGGAAAATATTTTGACCTGGGCTCTCGTAACACTGTATAAGATTAAGCGCAGCCACGAAGCAAAACTCGCCATAGGATTTTGGTAAATGTTGCATCATGGGAAAAATACACAACATGGAAATGGGAGATAAAAAAAAACTGCTTTTTTTCCCCCCCCCCCCTTTTTTTTCTTTTTATTATACATGCAATTACTTCAAAGAAAGGGGGGGGGGGAAGGCAGCATGTGTTTTTATTTTTTATAAAGTGGTTTTATTTGTAATGCACAAGTAATCTACCTACAGCTTTATGTAGGTGGTAGTGTCCCTTTTAAATCTTGGCATAATTTATTTTGACTCCTTTTTAATTGTACTGCTGTAAATAAACCAGGTGACCTGCTATGATACCCATCTGTGCTTTTAATCTGTCATTAACAGCAGCATTAGCAAAATAGATTACTAAAACATATGAAGTCTACTGCAGAGGCATTTGTTACTTGAGAATCAGAAAATGTGTAGAAGCTGGTCAAATCCTAATCGTGTGCTCACATGACCGAGAGGTTTGGTTTTCCAGTTATTGGCCTAAAAAGCAAATACAAATACATTTAGATGGGTTATTATATTTATTTCTTTCTTTTTGCCTCACAGGTTGGTTCAAAGCTGATACAGTGCCACAAACTCGTGCTGGCCTGTGTAATACCTTATTTCCGGGCTATGTTTCTCTCTGATATGGCAGAGGCCAAGCAGACCCTCATCGAGATCCGAGACTTTGATGGCAATGCTATAGAAGACTTAGTAAGGTTTGCCTACTCCTCGCGTGTGACCCTGACCGTGGATAACGTCCAGCCCCTCCTGTACGCTGCGTGTATTCTTCAAGTAGAGTTGGTTGCCAAAGCTTGCTGTGAGTATATGAAGCTCCATTTTCACCCATCCAACTGCCTGGCTGTCAGGGCCTTTGCTGAGAGCCATAATCGCGTGGATCTTATGGACATGGCTGATCGCTATGCCTGTGACCATTTCTCCGAGGTGGTGGAGTGTGAGGACTTTGTCAGCATGTCGCCCCAGCATATTTACAAATTGCTGTCTTCAGGAGATCTCAACATTGAGAGTGAAAAGCAGGTTTACAATGCAGCGATCAAGTGGCTTCATGCCAACCCTCAGCACCATGATACATGGCTGGATGAAATCTTGTCTCAGGTGAAGCGACAAGCATGCATGCTTTATATATGCTTTATATATGCTTTATATATGCTTTTATCTGTTTTTGTAAAACTAACAATGTAGAAAGTCTCAGGCGTACTGAATTTCTGACCCAAAGTAGAGCAGTTTATAATTTGTTTGTTTTTAGTTTTTCTAAAATCTTACTTTCTGTAAATTTTAACTTTATTTTATTTTAGGACACCCCATGGTACATTCACCAGGAACTACGACTTGATTACATGATATATGTATTATTTTGACACCTTGGTATTGCATTCTGAATTAACTTTTTAATAATTTGCATAAGCACTCTATATTTATTTTAATTCTCCCCCCCCCCCCCCAGCGGTATTCAGAGTGTGGCTCGGGGTTAAATTCCTATGCTGTAAGCGGTAACCCAGAGCAACACTCGGAATACCGCTGGATACATCACCTGTCCCTGCGCTCCCTCGATGTCCCCGCAGTCTCGTCCGGCGATTGCGACCCTCATGCTTCCTGGTTCCCTCCTCGCGAGAAGGAAACAAAGTATGAGGTCGTGATCGCCGAGGAGACTGCGGGGATCAGCGAGGAAGCGCAGGGAGAGGTGATGTATACAGCCCGATTGTGGCAGGATAACAGTCGGTTAAAAAAAAAAAAAACCTCCCCCTTTTATCATAAGCAATTTCTGTAGTGTACGTGACTTTCGTACCGACATATGCAAATTGCGTATCTTGCGTACTTTTCACACAAGGTATGCGAGGGTTTGGTCAGAGGGATGGGTTGATGCTGCATGCACAGCTTAAGCCCATGTTTGCTTTCTCAAATTAACGCAGCTACAAGCACTTTGTCATAGATGATGTCAGCATGAAATCAGGGTTAATAAGCTAAAGTGATCAGGGTGCGTAGTGTCCCTTTTAAATAATTTTGTGAACAGAGTGGGAGGAGGGACTGGAGGTGGAAGGGAGTGACTTTTCTCAACTGACGTGACCTGATCGGAGTGTGGGAGCGAGTTTGGGGAAAGGGACCAAACCAAAGAGGGTATGGCAGGGAGGGTGGGGTGGTGGCACAGGACTCCAGTTTCAAGTTAGGATAAAACACAGGCATACAGCTCCTTCACCCAGTGGCAGTATCCCATTGTTTGTGTTACAGTTCTGCTACTGCTGTAAACAGACTAAAAACAAACTGGTTGTGTCTGACATAACCATAGAACTAAATCATACCTAGTAAAGCAGCGGTGCATCTTCTCCATTCAGCTCCTAAGCTGAGGTTATTTACGTTTAACTCAGTTTTACTCAAAATAGTGTGTGCTGTACACAGGACGATTAATCGCTAATGTAAATAGTTGACAACTAATTAATCGACAAATAATCGATTAGTTGTTTCAGCCCTAATTTGCATGTAATGCCAGCAGACAAGTTTTAAAGAAAGGTTTAAGTTAAGTAGTCCCTTGGTGTTACCCCACACCACTCCGTAGCCTCAGATATGGAAACAACTAGCCATATTGGCTCTTGGTATAAAAATGAGTTAAAGGTAGATTCTAGTGGTTTTGCAATCTTTCCTAATAGATATACGATCTACAAATTTGCAATTTCCATTTACTAAGTTGTCTGTCCTAGTTTTTCAGATTTTTAGAATCTGATCGTTCTTGGAGGGCTAGCAGACACTGGTGAGCTATTCTATGAGTGCCTCCATGCTGGGATTGGGCCTTACCCACTGCAGTAATATCCTTAAGAGCCAATGATGGAGTAGTGCATATCCTTACACTCATCTCATGATCTGTGTGCCCGGTTGCTGCCTGATACTACCACGCCCCTATCCCCACACTTCCTCTGAATTCCCCCCACTTCCGATGTGAGAGCTTGTCTAGACAGCTGCCAAACTCCAGCTTGTCCTTACACTCCCCCCCCCCCCCCCCCCATTTTTTTCCTTCCTGAGATTCAGTTTTTTTGTAAAAGTAAAACTGAGGGATTAAGGCTATTGTCAGACGAGCGTCTTTGGAGAGCAGAAGGAACGTCCGTGAGAGTGGCTGTTCCTTCCAACGCCCATATGGCTCCTCGCACTCTGTGCGCTCAGCGCTGCAAGGCTCGATCCTCATGGAGAATCGCGCTTTGCAGCTCCGTCAACGTCTATCCCAGTGCTTTGCCGGAGAGGCTTGGGTAACGGACACTTTATGCATGTGCATTTTGCGCAAGCATGTGACCGGCCCCATTGCAGCGTGACATCAGTACAGGCGCACATAGGCTGGCGTCAGACAAGCGCGCTAAATCGGCCTTACTCTTAACCCCTTCACTGCTGATACATATCACCTCTGTGTGCTGAGCTCATTTTGATAGTTTTGTGCTCATGTTTTAAACACCATTTGAAGTCCTGTTTTATTGTGGGACCCAGACAAATTTTTATATCCTTATTTTCAGCAGACTCTGCAAATTCATAATATTTCATTATATGTACCGTATTTTTCGCTCCATAAGACGCACCTGACCATAAGACGCACCTAGTTTTTAGAAGAGGGAAAACAGGAAAATAAATATTCTGAATCAAATAGTGTAATAATGGATATTGCCCCAGCTCCTCTCATGGATACTGTCCCACAGCTCACACATGGGATAATGCCCCAGCTCACACATGGGATAATGCCCCAGCTCACACATGGGATAATGCCCCAGCTCACACATGGGATAATGCCCCAGCTCACACTCACATGGGATAATGCCCCAGCTCACACATGGGATAATGCCCCAGCTCACCTGCCGCCGCAGCGTTTGTGTCCCTCTGAGCGTGCGTCCGGCGGCAGGAAGCTTGGGCACTCGCCTGGGGGAGCCTCGATCTCGCAAGATCTCGGTCACGTGGCTCCCCCAGGCGAGTGCCCAAGCTCTTTGCCGCCGGACACACGCTCAGAGGGAGCCGAACGCGGCGGCGGCAGGTGAGCTGAGGCATATCATGGGGCATTCGCTCCATAAGACACACCCACTTTCCCCCCACTTTTTGGGGGGAGAAAAGTGCGTCTTATGGAGCGAAAAATACGGTATATGTTGTGACAGAACGGCCGCCACGTAATTCATTTAGTTTACAGTGAATACAAAATAATGAAATTAATGTAGGTGTACAAAGTCCCCTTTTAGGATTACTGTAAAATGTTCCTTTTTTTTTTGTAATCGTTTCCCCTGCAATGTCTCTCAACAATCTTGCCAGCAGCCACTTAGTTGCACATTGCAACAATGTATCCACTTCTGTCCATAACTATCGTTTAAGTGAAACGGCCAGGCTCCTGGTTTGTTGGATTCTGTCCCTGTGTTTTTAATAATCCGTTCCCTTCTGTGTCCCGCTTGTACCAGTGTTATTTGTACGAACAAAATATGTTCTTTTGTATCCGTGTAAAGTGTACACTGGCTTGCCTGAAATTGTATGATGCAGCCCACACTGCTAGCAAGCTGTCAAAACCCAGACGCCTGTTCATCCACCTGCCCTGGAGCTGCCCTTATTTCCACCTTGGCACTTTTTGGACACTAGGTCTCCAGGGATGGAAGCCTGGTCTGGGGTGAGTTTCAGTGGGAAGCGCCGCTGCGAACCCCTCCACCCAATGGACTCAGGATAGAGCGGCGGTGTGACGGACGACTATACTCAGGAGTAGATCCGCCGTAGGTGCCGGGGTTGTTCTGCAGTGAGCAGCGGTAGTGAGCCGGCGTCAGGTTCCTTACTGGAATCTAGCAAGTCAGCTAGGAAGAAATACCTAGCAGATAGTCCCTCTTCCAAAATACTCGTCGAGACGCAGTACAGGTTAAGCAGGTTGGTTTATTTAGAACCGCACAGACACGGTACAGTCCCATTGTTCTCTCCTATGCCCGCCCTCAGACATCCCGGACCTAGTTTTGCCACTGCCTCTAGCCCAAGCCCTTTTCGTATCGTTAATATGGGCTGACCCGGCCTCCAGCTCCTGGCACCACACTGTCTGGCCCGCCCTGGGCTGTTCCTTGCCTGGAAAGAGCGCTGATTCCGGCGCCGGATCTCCTCTGCGGCTGGGAACCCTGACCTGGGTTTAGCGGCTGATTGAGGGGTGATCCTGGTTGCTCTCCCCTTTGGAACTCACCCCACAGTGGCACCATGTTCTCTGGGCCCTTCTGACCAAAAAGCACTTTGGTGGCGTGTACAGGGGCTGAGAGGTGCAGGGTGTAAGGAATGTCGGCTGTGCTTGGTCTCGGTCGGTGGCAACTGTATCAGGGTTGCACTGGGCAGATAAACCACGATGGCTGGGCAAGGCAGGGGTGGCAAAGAACTTTGATAAACCTAAACGAAATTTTAACCTTGAACCAACGAACTTTTAACTTTTTAGGTGCTAATAAATTGAAAGGAACGGCTGTTCTGTCACAAGCTCCATAGCCATAGCCGCTCTGTTTTGGGACCGTCGGATGGAGAGGTTCCCGATGGCGCTTCCTCTTCAAACTCGCCCCACACCAAGCAACCCTCCCTGGGGACCTAATGCTACACTTTGCAGGACACTAATAACATATTTTGTTTGTACAGTTGGCACTGGTACAAGCTGGACACAAAAGAGAACGAGTTGTTTATTAATCAGCACAGGAGATATACAGACAAATTGCAGCCGGGCTGTTTCAGTGACTGATGCATTGTAGCAAGCATGTACTCCGTGGTTACTAGCAGGATCGGTGCAGGGGAAAACCATGATTAAATAGAAGTCTAGCAACAGTTTTACACTAAATCTAACAGGGGAATTTGTTCATATAAATAAAGGGTAAACGAAATATAACAAAATCAGAATGAAATTAAATCCTGTGGCGGCCAATCCGTCACAGGCTGCTACTATGGAGCCCTAACCCTGGTACACTACACCAGCTGCTGGGCAGTTTTGTAACTGTTGCCGCTCAGTCCCCCGTCCACGGATCAGAGAGCTCTTTTGGCAGGAGTATTGGGGGACCAGCGCTAGCCAGCCATACCTGGGAAGTGTTGCTGCTCCAAAAAGAGTTAACACCTACGGATTGACATACCTCAGTGGTATATCAGGCTATCTCCCAAGGGAAGCAGCAGCCTCACCCAGCTGGCTCACAAGGAGGAGACACATGCTCACTACCAGACTCCCTCTGGGGCAGGGGGTGTATCCCAAAAACAGGCTTATGGCTGGTGCTGAATTTCCCATTATCCTATGGGTTAGCATTCTGGGCGGGACTGCCAGGCACCGTAAAGTCTGGGGTGTGCAGGATAAAGACCAATGGCAAGCCGGGTTATCAAGAGGTTGTGTTTGTATATAAGCACTATGACGGATGCCGCTACTCTGAGGGAGTAGGTGCCGGGGTTGCTGTGCAGTGAGCCACAGTGATCAGCCGGCTTCAGGTTCCTTGCTGGAAGCTAGCTGTCAGCAGTAGTAAATACCCACTGGATAGTTCCTTTTCCCAAATACTCGTTGAGGCATAGTACAGGTTAAGCAGGTTGGTTTTGTTTTTACACACACAGTGACTTACAGTCGCATTGTTCTCTCCCCTGCCGGTGCCAGTTTTGCCACTACCTCTAGTCATAACCCTTTTCCTATATTTAGAATGGATTGCCACGGCCTCTAGCTCGAGCCCAGTTTTTGTTGTTGTACTGTCTGGCCCGCTCCTTGTCTGGTAAATTCCACCCCTTTGGAGCTCGAGCTCTGTTTCTGGCACGGGGACCCCTTTTGCGGCTTGGAAGCCTGACCTGGTTTTGGCAGCTAATTGAGGGGTGATCCCGGTGGCGCTACCTCTTGTACTTCACCCCACACCAGGCTACCATCCCTGGGGACCTGTCCAAAAAGCGCCATGATGGAGGCAAAGGGGGCTCCAAGGCAGGAGTGTGAACCAGAGTTGGATTTTGGCAGCTTGCCAGGCGTTACGGCAGTGTGGGATGGGCAGGGGAAACGGGGTTTCTGGGCGAGCTGGGTATTTCAGGGAACCACAATACACAAAGGGATCATGCAGGCATAAATTGTAGAAACAAAATTTAACATTGCACTAACAAACGTTTAGCGTTTTATATGCCAATAAATTGTAAGTGACGAACGTTCTGTCACAAGCACTGTATTTTTGCATTCAAAATACAGATTTTCCTTCAACCTACATTCTGCTTTGGCAAGTGACTGGGATTGGAGGCAAGCAGCAGATGGCATATCCCGAGCAGCCGCATTCACTGTACCCAGGGCTGACGGTTTGGCTGACCCGCTAGCCTGCGGCGCTCCAAGACAAGGACTGCGTTAACAGCGGATCTACGCCTGTTGAATAGCAGCAATCATATATGTCATGTCCTGCCAGGACATATGTCATGTACTGCCATAATGCTATAACAAAAAATGTATGGAAATCTGAGTTTCCATTCAAATTTCAACCTTTTACAGCTTGTAAAATGTGTATGTATATATAATTTTTTCTTTTTCTCTCTCATTCTATCAACCTGATTTTGGTTATTCTTTTGGTTACTTATGGGAAAAAAAATTGAAATGGGGAAACTGCTACTGTATTCTAAAGAATATGGAATTTTAGCTAAAATGGAATTAACATTTTTCATCGTAGGAAATGAGGTTAGTGCAGCATTGTTCACGTTATAATTAATGTAAATATATATATATATATATATATATATATATATCTCTCATAAATAATTTTATTTAGAGGGGCAGGATGCACTTGACGACTTGGTTGATCAAACTTTTATTTAAATGTTAAATTCCTGTAAACCTGCCCGACTGTCGGCTCCCTCCAAGACCTTCTCCAAGGTTACAGGTATAGGGGTGTAACCGCATATTTATACAGAGGAGCATTAATGCCTGTCACGGAACCATAGAATGGAGACTAGGGGTCCTGAAGTGTCTCCAAGAACTGGGCTCAGGCTGGAGGCAGTGGCAGCCCATGTTAAGTATCCAAAAAGGGTTATGGCTGGAGGCAGTGGTAAAACTAGCACAGGATGTCTGAAGGCGGGCAGGGGACAATGGGACTGTACAGTATAAATGTACCCTGTGTGGGTCCATAATAAACCAACCTGCACTACGCCTCGAGTATTTGGGAGAAGGAACTATCCAGTGGGTATTTACTACGGCTGACTGCTAGCTTCCAGCAAGGGACGTGAAGCCGGCTCGTTACCGTGGCTCACTGCACAGCAACCCCGGCACCAACGACTGAGCTACTCCCTCAGAGTAGCGGCATCCGTCACAACCTGTAACCTTGAGAAAACTCTGAGGGAGCCGAAATGCTTAACTTGTGTCTTGCATCTGTAAAGCTACAAATCTGAGTTACATAAGAGAAAGGGTGCTGTGCATTTATTTATTTGCAAAGTATTTTACCAGGAAGGATACATTGGGATTTCTCTCGTTTGCAAGTATGTCCTGGGTTCAAGAACATTGAAATTGTTACAGAAATACAAAGTAATAAATGCAAAATATTAAACAAAACCCCAATTAACACCGAAAATAAATACGTAGGAAATATACTCCTTTTTATAAAGAAAAAAATATATAAAAAATGTAAAATTTTAATACAAAAGCCATTTTATACAGTGGCGAGTGGGAGAATCTCCACAGCAGCAGCGGATCTACTGGGGAAGGTGGTGAAGAATACAGAGAGGTGCTGCTATTTGAAGAGAAAAAAACTTTAGCTCTGCTGCCGGTAAGCTGCAGAGCTAAAGTGTTTTTTTTTTTTCGTTTTTTTGTCATTAGCTGTTACAACAGATCAGCTGCCCAGCCAATTTTTCATGCCTGGTGCCTACATTGAATGGGTTTACAAAGTCCCAGGATGCAATTTCTAGTCACAATGGCGACCTGGCTCCTGGGATTTGTCGAGCCCTGATCTATCGGATTTTTGTACTGAGGCTCCTGTGACAATTTGGAAGCTGTTTTTATTATTGCAGAAGTCCTTTACAAAGCTGAGTGTCTGTGACCTGTTGCATAAACCTGATCTTTGCTTTAAAAAAAAGACCTAGTATGGCATTGATTTAGAGGGTTCTGTGTTTAAAACAGATGCAGGATGCATAACATTGTAAACATCATTTGCATGTTGTGATGGAAGCTGCTACTCGGGACAAGGTGATCATCTTTAACTCCGCCCTTGCCTTGGAGTGCCGCGGGTTAGTGTGCCAACCGAGGCGTCAGCCCTGGATGCAGTGAAGGTGGCTGCTTCACTGTAAAAAATATTGTGCCTTCTCTACTCAAAAAAAAAATAGTCAACTATTTGCATCAGCTTTTTAAGTATTGTCTACTAAGCTTATTTTAGTCTGACTTCTTAGACTTCAAGTTTTCATACAGTAGTTTTTAAGTAAAGCAAACTCAATTTTTTCAGTTTATAGAACATAGTGTTTTAAGTTAAGAATACATAACTTAACTTGTCTGGAACTATAGTTTTAACCCCTTAGTGACCAGTCGGTTTTGCACGAATCCGTCCTTTTAGTGACCACTGCTGTTTTTATGTTTCTGCGCTGTTAGTGTTTAGGTCAAATTTTCATCTTACTCGTTTATTCAACCCACACATATTATGCACCGTTTTTCCCTCCATTAAATGGACTTTCTAAAAATACCATTTATTTCTATCATATCGAATACTTTACTATAAAATGAAATCTGATGAAAAAAATGATAAAAACGCACTTTTTCGTAATTTAATCCCCAAAATCTAGAACCACCAAAAAAGACCCTGGCTAAATGGTTTCAAAATTTTGTCCCGAGTATAGAAATGCCCAATTTTTATGTTTTTGCTTCTTAACCCGTTCACTGCTGAGCCAGTTCACCTATGTGCGCTGAGCTCATTCTGACTGTTTATTATACAAATTATTTTTAGATGACAGCCTAGGTATTATTTAACTAAACCCCCCCCGACAATTTTTTTTTATTTTTATTTTGTAAGTTTTTTATTTTTACACCAAACCTGGTCATGTTTGGTATCATTGAAAAGGCCATGATCAGGCCTTTCCAATGATATCAAATATGACCCTCTAGGATCGGGAGATAGGGGATCCTTTGGATCCCTTTAACTGGCCCACTGACATACTCACACATATGGAGATGTCAGCCCCCTCAAGGTTTGAATCTCGATTCAGCAGCGGAACCGTTAATGCAGTACACCACTGAAAAGGGGAGACTCTCCCCTTTCCAGCGGTGCATCTTGCATCTCTCTATCTTCAATTATTGGGGAGATAGAGGGCTCGGCTCCTAAAGAGCGTGCTGATGTCATCGAGCTCGCTGGCCCACCTAGATCACGGGGGCAGGCTTCCTCCCTGCCAGATCTGCGAGGGATCCAGCAAGGGAGGTAAGTATCGGGCGGGAGGTTAGGCGCCGCTCACGTACTATGTACGTCCGTGGGTCTAAGGGAGACCCGTGGGCAGGACGTACATAGTACGTAAGCGGTCACTAAGGGGTTAAGTAAAGCCAACTCAATTTTTTGAGTTTATAGACCATAGGTTTAATTAAAGCCTATTCATTTTTTTCAGTTTATAGACCATAGTTTTAAATTAGGAATACATACAGTCAGGTCCAGAAATATTGGGACATCGACCCAATTCTCATCTCTTTGGCTCTATACACCAGCACAATGGAGTTAGAATGAAACAAACACAATGTGCTTTAACTGCAGACTGTCAGCTTTAATTTGAGGGTATGTACATCCAACTCGGGTGAACAGTATAGGACTTACAGCAGTTTGCAGATGTGCCTCCCACTTGTTAAGGGACCAAAAGTAATGGGACAGAGTAATAATCATCAAACTTTCCCTTAATACTTGGTTGCAAATCCTTTGCAGTCAATCACAGCCTGAAGTCTGGAACGCATAGACATCAGCAGACGCTGGGTTTCATCCCTGGTGATGCTCTGCCAGGCCTCTACTGCAACGGTCTTCAGTTCCTGCTTGTTCTTGGGGCATTTTCCCTTCAGTTTTGTCTTCAGCAAGTGAAATGCATGCTCAATGGGATTCAGGTCAGGTGATTGACTTGACCATTGCATAACATTCCACTTCTGTCCCTTCAAAACCTCTGACCCAATCACCTGACCTGAATCCCATTGAGCATGCATTTCACTTGCTGAAATTAAATGTTTGTTTCATTCCAACTCCATTGTGGTGGTGTATAGAGCCAAAGATGTTAGAATTGTGTCGCTGTCCCAATATTTCTGGACCTGACTGTACATTAACTCGTTTGGAACCATATTTTTAAGTCACAAATTACTTTTTTATTCTAACTTACTAACTTCTTCGTTGGTAAAACTTATTTTCAAAACGTATTTATGTTTGAAGGTTTTTAGAATAATGTAAAACAATAACCTGGTTTTAAAAAAAACAGTCATGAAACAGGATCTCCAAAACAAATCAACATTTATTATTTTTAAAGTTTCCAAGTACATATGAAAGTACATAACCTATGAAATATCATTAAAGCAGCTTCAAATTTAAATATGCATTTTTTCTTTAAAAAAAAAAGTTATCTCTCAGATATCAAAGTTGTTTGTTTGATTTGTTAACAAATCAAACTGAAGCACAAACATGCTCCTGCAGGTTTCTTCTTGGCGTCCCCGATTTTTAGCACCATATTACAGGGCAGGTGCTACTTCAGCAGCCTGCACCGTAATGTAGTGCAACCCTCCCTGATACTTGTGACAGCGCTTCTGCCCCGCAACAAGTAACGCCTCCTGGAGTCCAAAGTACTCCATGGAGACTTGTGATGCAGAGGGGTGACTGAGGACTATTTGTCCCCAGTCTCACTCTGCTCCAGAAACAGCAGATTGGTCCACTGGTCGCGCTGCGGGATGAGAGGTGAGTATCTGATATTTTTTTTTGGGGGGGGGGCGTGTTCAGCTGGTGCTAAGTGATTCTGCATAGTTGTATCAGTTAGCACCAGATTCTAGCTGTGGTTAAGGTTTTCGTTACCACATCGGTGTGGTAATGTCACGGAATCCCTTCAGACTGCACAACACAGGTTCCTATCTACCCCTCCGATCCTTTAGGTGGTCGGTAATCTGGCTACCTCCTAGGGATATTTATATATCTATCTGGAAACTGGTACACAGAGGGTGGTTCTCATACAAGCCAAATCACGTAGAATCAGAGTGGTTGGGAATAGCCAAAAACTGGTACACAAAGGGTGGTTCTCATACAAGCCAGGTCTCTCATGGTACAAACTGAATAATCGCAAAAATGAGTCAGTGAATCGCCAAAACGAATCACTCAGCACTGGAGTAAGAACTCCATGACGGGCAATTAGCCGGATTGCGCTGTCTGCCTTTAAGCACGGCAGGTCCATGTCATCATGCCGCGCCCCGCCTCGCCTCCTGATCTCCTACGCGACCTCCCGAAGCCGGCGCAACTCTTGGCACCGCCGGGGCCACCTCTGAGCCTCAGATGTGCCAGTAACATTGTGGTATAACAAAAATATTCAGGCTCAAATTAGATAGGTCTTCTTGGATCCGTGAGGCATCATCATCATCCAGCGCCTGTGGAGACAAAAAGCAGCATATTAAAATAAGACAAGAACAGAATGTCACAGAGGGCAAAACATGGTCATCAGGCTCCCAGGGTCAAGTCCTTTATCTGCATCCCCTCCCCAAACCATAGTTTAATGTCCCTGACAGATTACAGGTCAATTGCCTGTTTGTTTTTTATAACCATTTTATTTCATAAAATCCCAAAGTTAGTTAATCATTACATTCTTATAGTGTGTGTGTATATTATTTATTATTCTTATTATTATTATTATTATTACAAAATGCATTTCAAAGACTTCCAATTCACAGTAATGTGCGCAGTGTAAAAGCGTATCAGCGCTGCACAGCAGTAAAACGCGTTCATACAGGATCCATTCTCCATAATACAGCATTCTTTCACACTGCACACACTCAGACAGGACACAATATGCACACACTGACACTGCAGATACTATCACTGCACACACTCACACAGCACACAAATCACTCTCGCACTGCACCTACAAGTGTATTGCACACACTAAGGCGGTTAGCACAGACCGCATTGCTGCATGGACGGGCCAGCCCTGAAGTGTAACAGCCGGCTATATGCCCAACTCCCAGATTGTCGCCCCTTAGTACGAGACGCGTTCAATACCTCAGCCGCTGCAAGTGCTAAGTTAGCAACTTGCCATTGAACGGCGTTCTGCCGCTCAGCACTGCTAACTTGGCACTTGCAGCGACCCGAGGAGATGCTGAGTGTGACGTAGTAAAGATGGCCGCCGCCATGAAGCAAGTAACCATTCCGTACAGCAATGTTAATTTTGAGGTTTTTGTTCACCAAAGCACAAAATCTTTATTTACCCCATGCACATAGACCTATATTACAGCTCAATTATATTTTGTTTCAGAAGTAATCATAACGTTTATTCAAAAAAAACTATAATTTGTGGTGTGTGCATACAAAACAGAATTGTGCCTACTGCTTTTCTTTATCATATTTTATCCTAGTCATATGAAAAACAATCTGAATCTTTCATTAAGAAATCGTCGGCCATTTTATTTCAAAATTCGCATCCAAATCGTTCAATGACACTGCTGCAGCAAACTGAATTGCTTGCTGCAGCAATTCAGCAGCTGCTGAGGTATTGAACGGGGCTCTGGCCTCCTGCTACATAACTAAGCTCTGTTTAATGTTGAATAATCTTTGAACCATAATGTATCTTAGATTTTTCCTCAAGCATTTCCTTAAAATAAATCCCATTTAAAAATACAGCAAGCAAATGATAACTTGTTCAATGTTCATTCTTGCCTTTCATTGCCATTGAGTTTGCAGTGACTTGGGAAAATCTTTGTCCTGGTGGGCTTCATAAATGTATGGGAACTGAGTTGTGCAGGTTTTCGAAGTTCCAAAAGACGTCAAACTCTTTAAAATTACAGCATTATCTCATGTGGTTGCACGTTTTTCAAACATCTACCAGAAACTTGCTTCCCATCATGCAATTTACATCAGACAAATGTTTTTAAGTAAATATAACTCCATTAGAATATTTAAATGCATATAACTTAATTTCTTTGGTCAAGATTACTCTATATAATACATTATTTTTTGTAAATGTAAAACGTGTGTTGTAAAAACCTAATGAAAATTAAGGGAATTAAAATATCAAAGTAAATTAACATTTATGTGTTGGAAATGATAACATTTTTGTGTTTTACAAGCCGGCAGTCATTTTTACCTGTGTTGGAATAAGCTGATCTGCTGGATGAAGCCAGTAACGTCGCTATTAAGAGTGCATCAACCCGCTGCTTGCCTCTGCCTGGATCTGAGGATACAGAGGCTCTGTGAATAGCCCTTTATCCCTCCCCAGTCAAAACACAGTGTAGGTTGAAGGAAAATCAGTGTATTTTGAATAGGAACATACAGTTCTTACATACAATTACAATATCTTGATAACTTGGCTTGCCATTGTTCTTTACCCTGCACACCTCAGACTTCCTGTCCGGTTTTTGCCACTGCTTGAGCCATGAGCCATAACCCTTTTTTATATCTTTAATGTGGGTTGCCACTGCCTCTAGCTCAATCCCAGTGTTTGGTGCCACACTGTCTGGGCTATTCTTCGTCTGGGAAATTCCACCCCCTGGAGCTTGAGCTCTGCATCTAGATGTCGGGGGTCCTCTCTGTGGCTTGCTGTTCCATAGCCGCAGCTCTCCTTGGACCATCAGCTGGAGAGTTTTCCCATAGGCACTTCCTCTTCTTTAGGGAAGCCTTCCATCAAACTCACTGATGCAACCATCAATCACTCTCACCTAGCAGTTCCCGCTCCTCCTGTTTCCAACCCTTCTAGATTGTGAGTTCCTACCGGAATAGGACCCTCATCTCCTCCTGTACGGTTTGTCAAATGTTGTTCAATGTATTGTATTGTAACCCTGTCTATACTGTGCCTATTGTACAGCGCTGTGGAATATGCCGGCGCTTTATAAATAATAATTCCTCTTCAAACTCTACACCAGGCTACCATTCCCGGGGACCTACTGTCCAAAAAGCACCATAGTGGGGGCAAAGGAGGCTCCAGGGCAGGTGGGTGAACAGACGTCAGGTTTTGGCAGCTTGCCAGTGGTGTTCACGATCTCCTGGTGAGCCTACTGCATTATTCAATTTTAGGCAAGCCGGGGTACGCTTTACAAGGAAAGAAAGAACACCTTTCACCTGTACAATTAACACTGGTACAAGCTGGACACAAAAGGGAACGAGTTATTAACCGTACAGGGTGTATAACAAACAAAACCGCAGCCGGGCCGTTTCATTGAACAGATGCATTGTTGCTTTGTGCACTCAGTGGTTACGGGCAGGATCGGTGTGGGAAGTTCCAGGGGAAATGAATACAAAACTGGTGACGTTTTACAGTAAATCTACCAGGAGAATTTGTTCATCTATTTAATTTCCCATTTATTTATAACAGAATAACAATGAAATTTAAACTAAATTACAGTCCAGTGGCGACCGTTCCATCACACACGAGAGGTCATTGCTGCATATGGGGAATGGGAATGTAGCACATGAGCTGTGATTCAGTTCTCTGAATTGCTGGGATTTGTAAATGACTTTTGTAATAATAAACTTTATTATTTGCTATGTGGAGTCTTTTAATTTTAATTTTATTTTCCTCCACCACTATTTAGATATCTTAGTTGTGGTTGTAAATGTATTTTGCAAGTATAAACTTATTTGCTGTGTGGATGCTTTTAATATCACTTTTTTTGCCCTCCACCATAACTTAGATCAATCTCACACCATTTAAGTTATGGTGGAGGGCAAAAAAGTGAGCTTAAAAGCCTCTGCAACTATAAACTTATTTGCTGTGTAAAGTACATTTACCAACACAACTTAAACGAGCCACTTTTTTGCCATCCACCACAACTTTAAATGTGTGGATATGTATATGAATATATAACAACCATAACCTGGCCATGTTTCCTATCATTGAAATGGTCATGCTCTGGCCTTTGAAGGCATGACCCTCTGTCACAGATCGGGAGATACAGGGGTCCAAAAAACCCTCCTAAGGAAATCCCTGGGCAGCTAGGGGTTAATTCCCATACTGACAACATTGCGCCCATGCTTGATGTCAGTGGCAGGGGAGGCCCTGGAGACTGGTCTGACATTAAAGATGGCAGCCAACTATGGGAGAAGTCTGCAATTTGGTGCGCGATCACGGGACTGGCAGGTAAGGGGTTAAGAGTGGCATCGCCGGAAAGGTCAGACTAACCTTTCTAACAATGCCTTTTCCTATCTTTGTGACCCTAACCGATAGAAAGCTAGAGGGGTTTAAGGGACCCCTCCCTTCCCTTCAGGCGCTCTGCCGGCGGGATGGGACCTGAAAATAACATTGTGTGCCAGCAGGGGTCTAGTGGGATGGTCCAACTTCAAGGAAGTCAAACCACCACCCAAGCGGCTTGTTTCCCCCCCCCCGCCCCATTTGCTGCAGAGACTGCGTTACGCGTGGGGGCATGACCATTTTACATTCCTCTTCACCACGCTAGAGTCTCCTCTCCCCCCCCCCCACCACCACACATGCTCCGTGTAGATGACGTCCTGTTTAACACAGCCTTTAAACATGGCAACACATGTAGCGGGGAATCACCAGGACGTCCCCCACATGTCCTGGAATCTGTTCCTATATATTAACATTTTATAGGGCTGTAGTGGATTTATTTATACATACATGTTCTAAAATCCAAATACAGGTTTGATGTGGCTTACAAATCCGATGGGACTTCTTGGTGAATTTAAGCTGCTAAGTGTTACAAGAGCCAAGGTCGCAGTTTGTCCCTTGGTTGTTGTATTTTGTTTTTCACTCCGCTAGTCCCTGGATTCTTATCTCCTCTATCAGCACTGAATCCATGTCTGTTCTTAATTTCTCCCAATAAAACAGACGCCGGTCATATTGGGTTAAGTAGACTCACTGGCCTTTTCAGCAGGCCTCTTCGTTTTTTTTAGTCTTGGATTTGTGTTTTTTTTTTTTTTTTTTTTTTGTACAGAATCCGGTAACAACCCAGACATCCTGGCACCGCAGTTCAACCTGGTCCCCATCAGGTTCACCTCGCAGTGTCACTACAGTCAGAGCAGGGGGGGGGGTTCAGGGATTTAGCAGCAATCCAGGGGTACTGTTTGATAGCTCTGGCCCCTATGGTGTCACAGTTCAGAAAGTGCTCAGATCCACAGGCGCTGGACCAGAGTGGAAGCGCGTGGAATTTACCCCAGGTGATGCCACTGCTGTGTGAGCCCCTCGGGCCAAGAAAGGCTCAAACTCCGATTCCCGATGGAGCTCCCTCCTGAAAATCACCCCAACTGCAGCTCCCATGAGTGGGACCCAAACCTCAAAAGACCACCCTGCTGGGGCAAAGTTTTTTTGGTTAGGCAGGGGTTAAATGTTCTGCAGATGTTTCCATTTTAAGTGAACGCAGCGTGGTCCTTGATGGGGATTGGTTGGCCGGTCTGACTCCTAGATGGGGATTGGCTGGAGTTTCAAACCAGGCTCCCAGGGAACACGAGGGAAAGGCTTAAGGGCATATGGATTATGTTCCATTGGGGGGGGGGGGTTCCAAAAACACCACCTTTTTATAACCTGAAGATATAAATCGCTGAAGTGAGGACAATAATGGAGAAGCAAGGTTTTAGTACAGTCCAGTCTCTGTGCACAGGCTTCCGTAACAATAAGATTAAATGGCAAATTCGTTAATATTTGCTAGATTCTGTGACTAGGGATGTGCTCCAAAATAAATCCTGTGTATGTTTTATAACACATTCGTCCTCGCCAAATTTTTGCAATTCTACAGAAACTAATAATTATAGCTTTCTTTTTAGAGGCGCGATCTACGAATACACACCTGTGCCTCAGTACATTCCTAACGGCATGCGCTGTAGTCTGTAAAGCGCACCTGACACGTTTTCCCTCTTTCCCACCAGTTTGCTGCATCTTTTTTAGATTGAAGTTATTAAAGGAACTTCCAGTATAACCACTATATAACCACTATATCATTGGTTTTAATACTAGCAGGCATTGAGCATCACGAACATGTTTTGTAGGACTGATGAAGGCAGCAATGGCTGTAATTTATACAGTTACAATGGATCTGCTGCGAAGTACTGACTTCTCTCCTGATGTATATCACCTTACATGCAACAGAGCAATGATGTCCCTGTACTACATGAAGTCATAAGGTGTTATTCAAAGACTGCCGAATTCCACCAAACGGTACAGTTTTGTGGCAATTCGCTTTTCAATATTTGGAGAGAGTGCAATTCTGCAGCGGTGAAATTCCCCATAGAGAAGTAATGGTTAATCTATTCAGAGAATGCCAAAAAGTTGTCGCATTGCCCAGATACAGATGCTTTTGTTCTACAGATTTTAAACAGGAGAGTCCCATAGGTTTCAGTGTTAAGAAAATTCCCCCCCCCCCCCCCCGGGATTTTTGAGGATTTGTTTTCTATTCTGTAACGGACTTCTTTTTTTTTTTTTTTTTTTACCGTCTTCTAAAAATGGGGGGGGGGGGTTAAACCCCTGCTTGGCGGATCTTTTCGGGGACCCTACGTCACCTTGAATTCACCACTGGGTTAACTAATTGAGCTTGCTGAATAGCACCGAACAAAAGAGCACAAAAATGTCTGCTCTTTGAATAACCCCTATAGTGACATTTTCAGGGAAAGCTTCTCCAGTCGCTCTATGTATTTTACTTCTAAGAAATGTCAGCACTGAAATACTGGAGCTTTTTAAAAAACAAACACCTTCAAGTTGAATGTTGAAGTTAGAATCAAATTAATAACGAGTAGATCAGGGAATCTGCATCTCTTTCCTTTAACATACTTAATTGATATCCGCATCTTTTAGGTGCGACTGCCTTTACTGCCTGTTGACTTCCTGATGACAGTCGTTGCCAAAGAGGATATAATTAAACAGAACTTGAAATGCAGAGATTTGCTGGATGAGGCCAGGAATTACCATCTTCATCTGAGCAGTCGAGCTGTACCAGAATTTAAGTATACTCTCCGTACAACACCAAGGAAACAGACTGCTGGTAATTTACATTTAAGTTGTATACAACCATCCTTCTATTTCGTGTGCTGTGTGTATCTTTTGGACAGCAAACATTTCTTGAGCTCAATGTACAGGTAAAGGTTTTTTGAGTCTTCTTACACTTGAGACCTTTATATTCAATGGCTCACTCATTAATGGTACCTCTGCTATTCCAGTTGAACCGCAAAACTTTAGTACTGCTCACCTGTTGCAGCAAGTTGCTGAACATTTGCCCTTCCTTTACTTTGTACGGTATGTGCATATCTTGTGGGATCCACAGAATAAAGTGATTCCAATGTTGGCAGGTATTTTTGCTTGCTGGTAGTGTTTTAAAAACGTACCACTAGTGATGCACCGAAAATGAAAATTTGGGAACGAAAATGCAAGATGAACTTGGCTGAAAACCGAAAATGACCTTTTCTCCTATTTTTCTAGTTTTTGTTTAACTGTATTAATATTAGACCTGATTTTTAAAAGGAAAATCAAACCAAAAATAATCATTTTATTTAAAGTAATATGCCAAAATTGGACAAAATAAAATCTCTTCGAAGATGTCCAAATCGGCAAATGCCTCTGAACTGGAAAAACCCCATAATGTCTCCGAATAGCTTAAATCGCTAAAAATGGTCCTTTTTTTTAAGAAATATCGGTTGCAAAATTAAGTCAAAATCAAAACACCAATGCTGGAAAAAGGTGTGGGTGATCACCTGTAACCCAAAGAGGGTAGTACTTCCCCAGAAAGGATTGAACCTATAATAAATAACCAAACAGAGGTACAGGATGGCCTGAAGCCATGTAGTACACAAAGGGGAAGACAGGGGATATTAGACCAATTGTGGAAAGCAACGCTGCAGAGGAGACCAAGTTTAATACATTGACGTGCTGGGCAGTGCTTATGTCAGGGGAGCTGTATAATACTAGTGCGAATATTGAAGTGCAAATCATTGGATATGTATCACAGGCTTAAATGTCAATGATAAATCCTGGCTTCAACAGGATTGGCATGATTAAGTGGTAGATGCATGCATGAAGCACCCCCTTTACTATTTTTCTGCTATTTAGTAGGGATGCACTGAAGTTTCAGCCACCAGAGGTTCTGGGCTCGGCCAGCCTCTAGGCCCAGGTTTTCAGCTGGTGTTTTTGCTAATTTTTTTTTTCTTTTGACCAAAAATGCAATTTTTCAGCCGATTACAATTCAACTACTGATATTTTGGTGCATCACTACTTGCCACCTTCCAAAAGCTTGTGTTTTTTGGGTTTTTTTTGTGACTGCATTTGTTGTAAAATCATTTGACACAAAAAATATGCAAATTAAAACCTCTACTCCTCTCTAGTCCCGTGGTGCAGAGAATGATGCAATCTACTGCCTTCTCTCGCTGCTAGTGTAAGTACGTGGAGAACAAATAGTTCTCAGTATCCTTCATCCTAGCTATGCAAGATCATGCAGGTCTCGTATCTATGGGCTGTAAGACAATACCAGCATAGGCAGCAATGCCAGTATCTATTAGCGACTCCCCTATATCAAGTCAAGCCATTAACATAGCAACTCGTGTAATCGGAACCCTGACATGGTTAACGGCTCAAGCTGCTCCTTATTATTATTATTATTATTATTATTATTGCAATTTAGAGGCTATTCAGAGAGTACTGAATTGCACCGTATGGTGCACTTTTGTGGCAATTCCCCAAATATTGGTTAATTGCCAGCAAAATACAGTGACCTTTGGCTACAGTGAACTCCCCATAGAGAAGTAAGGCTAGGGTCAGATGAGCGCATTTTGTATGGACTGTGCGTCCGTGCAGTACGGATGTACTTTCTGACTGACAACAAGGTAGTGGCCACACGGTCCGTTTTTTTCACTGACGTATTTTTTGACGGATGTAGCAGGGAAAATAAATTACAATGAAAAAACATCTTGTCTGTCAAAAATGCTGGACGTATAAATGCAGTCCATCACTCACAAACAAAGCTATGCGGACGTTGCAGACGTGGTGCACTCCGCACGTCCGTTCTAGCAGTATTACATTATTGCCTAACCTGCGTCCGTTTGCCACGTCCGTCATGCATCTGCACTTCTGTGCGGACGTACTTCGTGTGTGGGGCTCCATTGGTCAGAATGCTATGCTGCCACGGACGCACAAATGTGCGGCAACACGGACGTGATAACTGCGCTCGTCTGACCCCAACCTAACTGTTAGTCTATTCGGAGACCGCAGGACAGCTGTGAAAAGTTGTCAAAATGCCCTGATTTTCAGTGGTTTCATTCAACAGGTTTATGCAGGTAAATCCCATAGCCTTCAATGGTCTAAAAAATTCCATTTATTTTTTTTGTCTTTCCCCCCCCCCCCCCCCCCAACAGTTTCTTTTTTCAAATGCAGTAAAAAGTCTTAGAATTTTTTTTTTCATTATTATTTTTTAGGCGACCATTTTGATTCAGATTTTTATTTCATGGTTTACAGACCTTTTTATTTTTTATAGGACCTTTTATATATTTCCAGGCATTTTCATATAATAATTATTATTAATAATTATATATTTTAATTTTTATTCCTGTTTGGCGGCTGGTCAGCTTCTTTTGGATGCGTTCGGTGGATTGTCAATGCGTTTGGCAGGATATCTGATCGATTCAGCGGTTTTTTCGATGTGTTCGGTGGTTTGCGGCTGCGTTTGCAAGTTTTTTTCAATGTATTGATTCGGCACACTTCGCATACCCTGTGGTGAATGCTGAATTCACTGCAGGGTCAGCAAATTAAGGCTGCCGAAGTGTGCCACAGGCGCACTCTCTGAATAATTCCTTTTGTCTCCATTTAACTTTATGACTTAGAATGGCAATAACTTGCAAAAAAAATTAATTATTCTCAAAGTCAGATTAAAAGGATATTCCTTCTTCGTCGCAGGTGTTTTGTTTTGTGTTGGAGGACGAGGAGGTTCAGGAGACCCATTTCGCAGTATCGAATGTTACTCTTTAAGCCGCAACAGCTGGTTTTTCGGACCTGAGATGAACAGCCGGAGACGACATGTTGGTGTAATCTCTGTTGGAGGTCAGTAGGAAAATAAATAAATTTAGAAGTCCAGGCCATCTGTGTCATTAAAATAATCTGAACAGAGAAATTGTCATACGTGTGTGTGTGTGAGAGTCAGTCAGTCAGTTTCAATTGTACACAATAGTCAGATCTAAAGTATCAAAAGCGAGAGTCATGGTTCAGAAGGGTTTGCTCAATGAAAGACAACTTCTTCGTATCTCTTTGAGGTTACAAGGGGTTCTCTGTCTGTAGTAGCCATTGGGAAAAAGGGGTGTGTGTGTGTGTATTCCACTATATCAGCATGCTGATGGAAGTGACAGTGATTTTATATATATTTAATTACATTGAAGTATACTACATATTGTGTAAAATGCTAGCACATGTATGTGATTATCAAGTTGCGATGGCTTAGACCTGCAACGGTCATCTGAAGACAAAACGGTATAGATTACTCTGTAGTAAATTTATTATTTTCTTTTATTTAGGAAAAGTTTATGCCGTTGGAGGTCATGATGGAAATGAGCATTTGGGTAGCATGGAGGTGTTTGATCCACACGCCAATAAATGGATGATGAAAGAATCAATGAACACTAAGAGGTAACGAGGCAATGTTCAAGTCATCCGTTAAGGTCTTGCCACAAGGTCCTTTAAAACATGACATGTCTGGCAGATGGAATACAGTCAAGAAAATGTAGTAAGTCAAGCATATATTGAAGAAACACTATGCAGTGTGATAACTCAATCTGCGTTGTCATACTACTACAATCTCCCTGCTCCCCCCCCCCCCTTGGGTAAATTCAGCCATCCACATGCAGATTCTTAGTCCTGCCCAGAGCCTCAGGACAGGGATCACTTGGTTCAGAATTCCTGGGCTGAGCCCCAACCAGAGCCTTCCTGCATGGAGAGCCTCTGGATTGGCTCTAGCGCCAGTCCCACTGTGGTCACGTGAAATGCTGAGCCAGAAGCATGGCATATGCTGCAGGGCTAAGAGATCAGCACTGGATTCGGGGGAGCTTTTAAAGGAAATGGATAAAATGGAAAGCATATGTTAATGTTTAACCTGTTTACTACTCTTTTCTGTTTTATCACTAGTATCCCTAAACCCTTAAAAGGTACTCCAGGGTAAACATCTGGGGCTTGCTGCAGTTGGGAAGGAGCTTTCCAGAAAAGCATTTTTTTTACACAATACCAGGGTCATGCAAAGGTCAAATTATGCAGCCCCTTGTCTCTCTCTCGCTGACAACTAGTCTGTGTCATCCATCCAATTACATGTGGCATGTTTTGCATCCTGACGTTTGTCCTTTAAAGGACACAGACTGTCGTTTTTTTTTTGTTTTTCCTTCCATACCGTAGATAATAGTTTTTAACTTTTTTTTGAGAAAGGATTTTACCAGGAAGGATACATTGAGATTTCTCTTGTTTTCAAGTATGTCCTGGGTGGCGAGTATGTACTGTTAGGTGTCTTTCCCAAGGACACTTACTGGAGAGGTGCTCGTCAGGATCAAACCCATGACTCCACAGGCTCTCTCCATGCAGAGCGGTGACATTACCTCTACTCCACCCAGCCGGTTGGGTCATAGGTGATTAGGGAATAAGCCAGGTCATCGTCTACTGTAAGAGGAATCCGATTTTGATTAAGTGAATAAGTTTCTCTAATGAATCGTAGATGCATCTTACAAATGCCATTGGCTCTTTCAAACCCTGAAATTTTAACCCCTTGGCTGCTGAGCCATTTCACCCCTGTGTGCTGAGCTCATTTTCAGAATTTTGTGCTCACGTTTCAAAGTGATTTGACGTACTATAATTTTTTCCGGCGGCTCAGCAGATTAAAAAATTATCATTACTATGTTTATATGTCATGTCATGTGGGGGAATTCAGTTAAATTTATTAAAGACCCTTTTTTTTTTTTTTTTCTACAATTACGTTTTCTTTTGTGGTTGTTTTTTTTATTTTTATGAAGTACTTTTTAGAAATGGAAAATATATCATGGTATTTTTGTGCAAAAATGGGCAGTTTATTGAAAATGTAAATAACAACTTTTTTCATTGCCTGCATAAAATTAGTATGTTTAAAATTAATATAGAACAGCTATTCAACACAAAATTAAAAGACACATTAGTGACACATTTTTGTATCTATTTTGCCAGTTATAATTGCAACTGGAAAAGAAACATGTTTTGCAATAAAAATACATTATCACACTAGGTAAAGATTTACATTGTATAATATATCTTTGCATCGTTTAAATTTAATATTTCTATAAACCTATCCCTCCTATAAACGTGATTGTGCCAATTGAGTATAGGCAGCGTTAGAAGCACTATAAAGCACCTTGCACAGCATACATTTAAATGAGCTTTTTATGGTGTTTTTTGAATATTTGCATAACTGCAATTAAATCGCTCAAACTCATCAGTGAGTTATTATAAGCCACATGAAGTATATAGCTAAACTAGAAATCCTGTTAAACCAAATGAGGTGTTACTTAAGATTCTATAATTGCCACAGAGTGCGCAATAACCTGGAATTTGTGTTGCTTAACCCTTTGGCTGCTGAGCCATTTCACCTCTGCGTGCTGAGCTCATTTTTACCATTTTATACTCATGATATTTAAATGTGATTTGAAGTCCTGTTTTATTATATGACCCAGACAAAACTTTTTTTTGTTTTAAAATCCCACATTTTATCTTTTGTTGCGCCAAACCTGGTCATGTTTGTCATTTGTCAATTTCTACACTGGTTTTAGTGCTAAGTTTCCTTATACTATTTTATGGAACCCTCACATATTATATATACGTTTTTTTTTTCTTGCCATTAAATGGACTTTATAAAGATACAATTATTTTCATCGGATCATATAATTTACTATGAAAAAACGCACTTTTTCGAATGTTGGTCCCCAAAATTTTAACCCCTTCACTGCTGAGCCATTTCACCTGTGTGCTGAGCTACTTTTGACTGTTTTGTACCCATCATGTTTAAACGCAATTTGAAGTCCTGTTTTATTATACGACCCAGACAATTCATTCTATTTTTTTTTTTTTTTTGTTACACCAAACCTAGTCATGTTTTCTATGATTGAAAAGGCCATGCCCCAAACTTTCCAATGATACCAAACATTGCCCTCTAGCTGCCACCAATGGGGAGATAGGAGGCCCTTCAGACCCCCATTTCTCCACTTGGCATCTAGGGGGTTAACTGCCCAACTGATGTCATCTCGCATATGGCGAGGAGAGGCCCCGAAGGCTTGGCTGACATCAAAGGTCAGCTACCTCCCCAGGAGAAGTCCGATTTGGTGCTGGATCACGGTCCAGAACATAAGGGGGTTAAAGCGAGGCATCGCTGGAAAGATTACACATTTGGGTGAGCTGTTCGGGAAGGTTGCTCTAGCGACGGTGGGGAACTGTTTAACCCCGAGCCTCACTCGGGAATACCGTCAGGGAGGTTAACTTTTTGCACCGAAAGCGGTATCCCTGAGCCACACTCGGGCTGGATACTTACTACCGTCCGATATCGTTGCTCCCTGTAATGTCAAAAGTCTTGGAAAAATGTGTCTACACACAATTTACGTGATTTATTATCAATATTGGAACTACTTAACCCCGGATCAATCAGGCTTTCGCCCAAATCACTCAACCACAACCGCCCTTTTAAAAGTCTGCAATGATATCCAAGCTGGGATGGAACAAGGAAACCTTACTGGAGCCATCTTCCTTGATTTTGCCAAGGCCTTTGACACGGTAGACCATGGCATCTTGTTAGAAAAACTTAAAAACTCTGGCATTGGTGATCGCACGCTAACCTGGTTTCAATCATATGTATCCGACCGATCACAATATGTGTCAATTTCTGGCAGCTCCTCCCTCCCGCTCCCAGTCACTTGCGGTGTACCCCAAGGCTCAATACTAGGCCCCCTGCTATTCACAATATTCATAAATGATCTGCCCAATGTCTGCAAAGCCTCAACTGTACATATGTACGCAGACGACACTGTGATCTATACCAGCAAACCAAATCTCCCGCAGCTGGAGGCCATGCTGCAAGAACAATTCACAGAGGTAGAAAAGTGGATCAAAAACAACAAACTTTTTTTAAATACTGACAAAACTGTAACGATGCTCTTTGGAACAGCACCTAAACTACACAAATTGCAAAATCCCCATCTATGTGTTGGGACAATATCAAATGGCACACTGACCACAGTCACTTCTCTCAAATATCTAGGTATGTGGTTGGACCCTAATCTATCCTTTGGCCCCCACATCGAAAAACTCTCATCTAAACTTTACCCCAAACTAGGTGCCCTGTACAGAAACAAATCCTGCCTGAGTCCCGCATTAAGAAAGCAGATTGTACAGCAAATGCTTATGCCGGCTATTGATTACGGAGATGTAGTGTATGCAGCCGCCCCGCAAACACACCTTCATAAACTTACTACACTGTATAACTCATTCTGCCGCTTTGCGCTACAATGTAACTACATGACCCACCATTGTGACCTGTTAAAACAGCTAAACTGGCCATCGCTAGAATCCAGACGCACCCTTCACCTTTCCAGCCTGGTGTTTAAGAGCATCTCTGGGAAGCTGCCACCCTACCTGAATAGACTGCTTCCCCCAGCAGCTCCCTCATCCTATAACCTCCGATCCAGGACCAGCACCTTACTTGCAATACCACAATACAAAAAGACAGTGGCTCGGTCCTCATTTTCCTACAGAGCACCACAATTATGGAATAACCTCCCAGACACCATCAAATCTTCCACCAGTCTTAAGTCACTCAAAATTTCCCTATTAACATACCTCAATACAGAATGCACCTGTAAACATGTAACCTAGTGACTATATTTCCTACATATTTATTTTCTGTTAATCTGTATATTTGTGTTGTTAATATCTTACATTGTATTACTTTGTATTTCTGTAAATGTAACACTTCAATGTACTTGAACCCAGGACATACTTGAAAACGAGAGAAATCTCAATGTATCCTTCCTGGTAAAATCCTTTATAAATAAATAAATAAAATAAATAAATAAATGTCCTGCGCTCCCTCGCTGATCCCTGCAGTCTCTTCCAGCAGCTCGCAACGTCACACTGCCTGGTTCTCTTCTCGCGAGGAGTGAACTAGGAAGTGTGACATTGTGATCGGCTGCAGTGTGAATTCCGGGGACAGCGAGGGAGCGCAGGACATGTAAGTATTGGCTCGGGATACCACTTTCAGTATTGAAAGTTAACCCCTGAGCCACACTTATACCGCTAGGGGGCTAGATTAATTGGACCGATTCTGACATATAAAATGTTAGAAATGAACCGCCAGGGAGGTTAAAGGGGAGAGAGCTTGCTGACGGAGGTGCTCAGTTAGGGTGCAGCCGCTCCGTTACACTGGTGGCAGCGGTGGGATGCGCAGGGCAGAGGAAATTGGGTTTCTGGGCGAGCTGGGTAAAAAAAACCGCAACAAACCTCGAACACATAGGCACAAATTGTACAAATGAAATATAACTTTGGCCGAACAAAAATTGGTTAACATGTGCAATTAAATTGTGAGGGTTTACAGGCATGGTTGGTGCAGGGAATTGCGAGGAAAAGACCCAATTAGATTAGAAACTGGGACCTTTTTTGCAGAAAATGTAACGGGAATTAGTTTACGTTACATAAAGGACAAATGAAATATAACAAAATATGAACTAAATTAAACAAATATTGTGGCGGCCGATCCGTCACACAGGTCCTCTTAGGTTGTAAGTTTTTGAGCAGGGGCCTCATGTTCTATGTGTTTAGCTTGTATGTATATTGGTTATTCGGTCTCTCCCATTGTATAGCGCTACGGAACTAGCGCATTTTTATGAATGTAACTGCAGTCATACAAAGCAAGGGTCCTTGTTTTGGGAGATTTCAGGGGAGCAGCGGCAATTCAGGGGTGCTGTTTGATGGCTCGGCCCCTATGGTGTCACAGGCCAAAAAGCACCCAAATCTGCAGACGGGGGCCAGAGCGGCAGCGTGTGCCAGTTACCCCAGGTGATGCCGATTGACTGCTGCTGTGACACGCTGGGGCCAAAAAAGGCTCCGAAACGTGCGTTCCCGATGGAGCTCCCTCCTGAAAATCACCCCAACTGCAGCTCCCATGAGGGGGACCCTGATAACCCTGCTGGGGCAAAGGGTTTTCAGGCACTGGGGTTTAAAGTGAATGGCGTGTGGTCCTTGAATGGGATCGGTTGGCACATCTGCCTCTTGGGTGGTGACTGAGGTTTCTAAACCTGGCTTCCACTGGTGTCAGGGAACATGAGGGACAGGCTTAAAGCATTTGGATTATGTTCTGATGGGGGGGGGGGTCACAAACCACCACTTTTTACATTGAGCAAGGGGTTCTGTGACAGTCTGTCACAGAGACTGTGGACTGTACTAAAACCTTGCTCCTCTGCTATTTATTTGTCTGTTTATGTTTTAATGTTTTAAAGTGTTTCTTTTGTGACCCCCCCCCCCATCAGCACGTAATCAAAATGCCTTTAAGACTGTCCCTCCTGTTCACCGGGTTTGAAACCCCAACCAATCACAATCCAAGGAGCTAGATGGGCCAACCCATCCCATTCAAAGACTGCACAGCATTTACTTTAATGGAGCCATCTGCAGAAACGTTAAACCTCATTTCCCTGAAAACCGTTTGCTCCAGCAGGGTGCCCTTTCGGGGTTCGGGTCCTCCTAATGGGAGCTACTGTTGTGATTTTCAGGAGCTCCATCAGGGACCCACGTTACTGAGCCTTTCTTGGCCCCAGGAGCTCACACAGCAGCAGCCGGCCATGATGCATCAGCTGGGGGTAACTGCTACACGCTGCCATCCTTGCCCAGCCTGCAGATCTGGGTGCTTTTTGAACTGTGACACCATAGGGGCCCAAGCTATCAAACGTTACCACTGGATTTCCGCTGCTCCCCTAGAATCCCCCCCTCAAACAAGGACCCATGCTCTGTTTGACTGCAGTTAGTTATTTATAAGGCGCCACCAAGTACCATAGCGCTGTACAATGGAAGAGACTGGATGACCAATATACATGCAAGTTAAACACCTAGAACAGTATCAGAGAGGCCCCTGCTCAAGAGCTTACAATCAGAGGACCTGATGGAGAGCAGGCTGAATGGCGGTGCCATGATGTCTGGGGGGCGGGAATGTTCTCGCATTCTGAACCAAATAAAAGCAGGCCATGTGAAATGGCCAGAGAGTCTGCTTAACCCGATTTTGAAGCCGAGGGCTGAGGTGAGAATCGTAACTGGTGAAGGCGAACGAACCACGGCGACTGAGGGAAAATATTCAACCTGGGCTTCTCTTAACACAGACAAATAGCTGAAGTGAGGGGAATCGTCGGAGTGAGGTTTTAGTACAGTACAGTCTCTGAGCACAGGGTTCCGTAGACCCTTCCATGCCTAATTCTTAAGGATTTTCAACATTCCCATTGATCCTGCTGCCTCAACTTCTTTCAATCACATCCTCCCTTGGACTTGTACATACCACTCTTCTCTCTACTCAAAATGAAGGTCACACTATTGGCTTTGTTTTTTCCAAACGCTGCTCCATTTCTGAGTTCACCTGTCACCGTTTCCCCATCTCTGACCACCACCTTCTCTTTCAACCTATCTGGACTACCTAAACTCCCTGCTCCCCCATCCCGCACTCGCAGAAATCTGCATGCTGTGGATCCCCATCATTCTCCAATCTACTTCAACATCTCCCACACACATCAACCTTTTACCTGCCCTGACGCTGCCACTGGCCACTATAACGCTACGCTTATCTCTGCTTTAGACACACTTGCTCCTCTTCAACTCTGTAAGTTCAGCCCTGGCACACACCCCAGACACGCTACATGGAAAGATGCTCACGCACTACAGAGCGTGCCTGGTGGCAATCCTGCTCTGAAGCGTATTTCCTTAATTTAACATTATACTGTGCTCCTACAACTCTGCCTTTCGCTTGTCCAAACAATCCTTCTTGTCATCTCTTATATCTACTCTGTCATTCAACCCTAAATGACTCTTGTCCAATTTCAACTCTCTCCTCTACCCACCCACACCTCCCCCCTCATCTGCTTTTAGCTCTCAGGACCTTCCAGATTACTTCTTAAAACTCTCACTATTGGAAGCAACATCCTTACACAAACAAGCAATTCACCACCTCCACTCCCAGAAGCTCCCTTTGCTACCCTCTGTCGCTTCCTCCCAGCCACTAAGGAAGAAGTCCATTCTTTACTGTCCTCCTCACATCGCACTATGTGCCCGCTCGACCCCATTCCCTCACATCGAATACCTCCACTTTCCTCCCTCACCCCTGTTCTCACATACATCTTCAACCTATCTGTGACAGATCAGCCGCCACAATATTTATTTAAATTTAATTTTTATTTTGTTAGATTTCGTTTACCCTTTATTCATATGAACAAATTCCCCTGTTAGATTTACTGTAAAATGTTCCCAGTTTTGTATTCTGTTTCCCTTGCAAGTTCTCACACCAATCCTGCAGTAAGCTTTGTGCAGGCTTGAAACAATGGATCAGGTCCTCGAAACGGCCCGACTGCTGGTTTGTCTGTTCTATTCCCTGTGCTCTTAATAACTTGTTCCCTTTTGTGTCCAGCTTGTACCAGTGTCAATTGTACAAACCAAATATGTTATTGGTGTCCCTGTAAAGTGTTCCCCCGACTTGCCTGAAATTGTGTAATGCAGGAGACTCTCCAGGAGATCGCGAATTCAGTTGGCAAGTTGCCAAAACCCGACTTCTGTTCACCTGCCTACCCTGGAGCCCCCTTCTCCCACCAAGGTGCTTTTTGGACAATAGGCTCCCAGGGAGGTTAGCCTGGTGTGGGGTATGTTTGAAGAGAAAGCGCCACCGGGAACCCCTCCATTCAACGATCCCAAGATACGGCTATGGAGCTCTAAGTTGAATACACTCCATCAGCTGCTGGGCAGTTTGTAACCGTTGCTGCTCAGTCCCCTGTTCATGGATCAGGGCACTCTTTTTGCAGGAGTAGTCAGGGGACCAGAGCTATCCAACAGGATCCAGAAAGTGTTGCCGCTCTAGCAGAATTGACCTCTGCAGACCTGCATCCCTCAGTGGGGTAGCAGACTGCCTCCAGGGAAAGTGGCAGTCGCACCCAGCAAGCTCAAAGGACGGAGACGGAATTTCCATCCCGGACCCCTGCTGAGAGCAGGGGTGTATCCCAGAAAAAGTGCTATGACTGGTACCAAAAGTCCCATGTTAACCTAACGAGGAAAAAAGGTGTCATCTGCGCTCGTTTCTGTGTGTTCCATGTACAACAAAACTGAGGTTTTTGTTTGTTTCATTAACTGGGCTGTTACTCCTGGCAGTTGCGACCGCTCCGGTGAGTATGGGCGCGACGCCATTTTTTCTGTATTTATGTATATCATGCTTGTAACACCAGTCCGTCGTTCTGCAGCTGTTCCTCTTTCCATGTTTTTGTTTTTAATCCCAAATGGGAAGTGTTTGGTGCGTGTATAAATAAAACCCACCATCTCTGCCTCTCCTTGGCTGAAAAGCAGCAGGAGGGGCTTGGAGCTGCTCAGTAAAGCGGCCTTTTGGTTACAATTGTTAGGTACTCACTCTGTAAAGAGGTGCCGTGAAGTGGCGAGTGAGCTTACGTTGCAATGGCCATTGAAACAAACAAAAACCTCAGTTTTGTTGTACATGGAACACATAGAAACGAGCGCAGATGACACCTTTTTTTCCTTATGTTTTATACATTAACTGGGCTGTTACTCCTGGCAGTTGCTGCCGCTCCGGTGAGTATGGGCGCGACACCATTTTTTCTGTATTTATGTTAACCTATGGTCTAGAAGTCTGTGCGGGACCTCCAGGCGCCGGAAAAAATGGAGTGGACAGGGCAAAGAACAATGGGAAGCCGGGTTATCAAGATATTGTGACTGTGTATATATGCACTGCATGTTCCCATTCAAAATACACAGATTTTTCTTCAACCTACACTTTTGTTTCGACTAGTGACTGGTGAAGGATAAAGGGCTATTCTCACAGAGCCTCGGTATCCTCAGACCCAGGCAGAGACTAGCAGCGGATTGATGCACTCTTAATAGCGACGTTACTGGCTTCATCCAGCAGATCGGCTTATTCCGAGTAGCCACCTTCAATGCATCCAGGGCTGAAGCCTTGGCTGGCACGTTACCCCCAGTTCTCCAAGGAAAGGACGGAGTTAACGGCGCATCTACTCATCCTGAGTAGCGGCTTCCGTCACAGCTCCCAATGTTCCTAATGCGTATCCGTCCGCAGCCTGGGTGAATTTCATTTGTTCAAGCTCTGGGCCTATGGTTACCTGGAGCTGATGACACCTGCGGTGGGAAGCGCTGCGCCGTTATCCTTTAATACCATGCCGGGATTCCAACTGGATCTGCTGAGAAAGCTGCGGTGTCGTAATACAGGTGTTACAGGTCAGGTGCTAATGGAAAAGGCAGACTTTGAAGTTTTCCATTGGCATCTGTCTGTCATTTAATGCCTACCTTGAAATAGGGCCCTTTTTTATTTTTCATTATCTTGGGAAGATAAATTTCAATACTGAAACACAAAGCGCTCTAAGGAACAATCTTGATCTTGAAGCATTCCTTAAGGAACCGAAGTATTATTTTGAGGCTAAAATAGGATATGCTGAATATTGACGTACAATGCATTGGTCGTTAGACAGGTGTTCGGCAAAATTTTATTGCGTTTCAGATCATTTCATTTGTTTTTTTTTTATTCTTTTTTGTTCGTTATGTTACTGTGATTTGGTGTTTCAGGTTGGTTCAGACGATCAGTAATTCATATTTTGGGTTGAATTAATTATTTTTTTTTTATTGGTATTTCATTTTTATTTCTGATTGTGAAACAGATGAATTTTACTTAGATTAAGGTGTTAAAGACAGGGGTTTCTGCATTTATTTATAAAAAAACTGACAGCTTTCAGTACTAAAAACAGCAGCTATTTTTGGTGCTTAAACCTATTCAACACCCTGGATAGCAGCTTTGCGGAGCTCCACAGCCCCATAGAGCTGCTCTCCATGGTGCTGAAACCTATTTAGTACCAAGGACAGCAACGTTTTGTTGGTGCTGAAACCTATTAAGCACAATGGATAGCAGCTCCGCAGGGCTCTGTCCTTGGTGCTGAACCCTATTCAATACCGGTACTGATTCGGTTTCAGCACCAAGAATAGAAATCCAAAAATTTCACCAACAAAATCCCGAAAATTGATGGGGATAAAAAAAGTTTGTGCTGCAAGTGAAAACAATAAGCTGTAAATAAATACTTAATACAAATTGAGAATATTTTTTTTTACATTTTAACCTATGGGATTATTTTGCACGACTGGTATTTTTTTCCCGAAATATGCCTAAATCCTAAAAAGTAGTCTCTTTGCTGCAAATGAAAAGAATAAATATAGACGGTTGAATAAATATTTGATAAGAACGGGGATATTTATTTTCCTTTTCAAATTGAAACCTATAGGATTCGCCTGATTAAACCTGTAAAACAAACCACTGAAAATCGGTTAGACGCTAGGGTTATAATTTCTATTCCTGATGTTTTGGTGGTTCGTTTGACAGGTTTAATCAGGTGGTTTCAATGTTAAAAACAGGGATTCTTTTTTTTTAATTTTTTTATTTTATTTTCAATTGTTTATTCTTTTCCCTTGCAGCAAAATTAACAATTTCAAAGTGCACCACAAAATGCAACGAATCCATTTGTTGTATTGCGTTTTGTTGGACGGATCCGATTCGTGCTTCTGAAATACGAATCCGTTAAATTTCATCCGAATTTTGATTCCGAAAGAAACGCGCATGTCTATTGGTCTTTATATATGGTTTTGCAATAAAAAGCACATTTCTGCTCAATGTGGTGCCCATAACTTTTCAAACCTCACTCAATAAGTGGACTGCATTCCAGTGACTTTAAGAAGATGTGTTATTCCTTTTTAAATTCTTGATAAAACAGCCCAGAAACACAATTTCTTTGTGAAAAATGGAAACAAAGGCCATATATAAAACAAAATCAGAGGGTTTTAGTTTGCTTGAATGGCCATTGAAGCGTAAGCTCACTCGCCCCATCAAGGCACCTCTTTGCAGAGGGAGTCCTAACCAATGTAGCAGAGGAGCAGCTTTTGGTACATTGGTTAGGACTCACTCTGCAAAGAGGTGCCTTGATGGGGCGAGTCAGCTTATGCTTCAATAGCCATTCAAACTAAAACCTCTTAGTGTTTTGTTGCACATAAAATTGTATAGAAACAAGCGCAGATGACACTTTTTTTTTCTTATGTTTTATACATGAACTGGGCTGTTACTCCTGGCTGTTGCAGCCGCTCTAGTGAATACGGGCGCAACGCCATTTTTTCTGTAAGTTAAGCCTGCCCGGAGGGCAGTCTATTGTTGTTGTCGGCTCAGAATCCGCATATTTGCTTTTCAATGTCCTATCCAAGAGCATCTCTCTATATAAATGGTCTGTCGCTGTCCCGTCCGCAACGGGAGTGCTGAGTAAGCAGCTGTGATCGGTGCGCGTGCAGCTGACAGTGCATTACAAAGGCATTTATATATTAGAGCAGGCTCCTCTTTTCCCTCTTAGATTGTAAACTCATGGGAACAGGCCCCCTTAAATTGTAAGCTCATGGGAACAGGCCCCCTTAGATTGTAAGCTCATAGGACCCGGCTCAAGGTGGTGCTGCTGGTGGGTTGCCCACAGTTGCAGGGAGGCCAATGCTTAACTTGTTCCAGCGCCATGCTCACGTCCCCAGTTCTTCGCCGCGCTGGTTCCAGCATGCGGCGCTCAGAGCCTCCCCTGCACCAGCTGCCCGGGGTGACTCAGGGCAGGGGTGATAGTCATGGGAGAGGTGATTTGGGTGATGGACAAAAAAAAAACTGATCCGTTGGAGAGGTGCTGTGTGTGCGCCTCTCCAACAGATTTTTTTGTCCCTCTCGCAAGCCGGCTGTTTTTCTCCCTGACGCGCATGTGCCTGCAGCGACGGACGCAAACTTTTTATATATAGAGATTCTGTCTCTCCCATTGTACAGCACTACAGAACTTAGTGGCGCCTTATAAATAACTGTAACTGCAGTCATACGGAGCAAGGGTCCTTGTTTTGGGGGCTTTCAAGGGAGCAGCGGCAATCCGGGGGTACCATTTGATAGCCTGGGCCCCTATGGTGTCACAGTCCAAAAAGCTCCCTAATCCACAGGCAGGGGCCAGAGTCGCAGTTACCCCAGGTGATGCCGCATGGCTGCTGCTGTGTGAGCTCCTGGGGCCAAGAAAGGCTCAGAAACCTGGGTTCCATTAAAGTGAATGCCGTGCAGTCCTGGAATGGGTTTGTGTTTCAAACCCGGCCATTGGATGGTGATTACTGCAACACAAATGTGGTGTGACACCTTAGGTATAGCAAGATTAACCTTAGTACTCCCGGGTTGTTCTTCCCAAACGCCCAAGTACAGCAATCAATGTATAACAGAAATTGGGATGTCTGAGGAATAATGACACAGAAATACAATCATCGTGCATTATATCTACATGGGAAGAGTGAAATGCCCCCTTTAACTGGTTGCACTCACAAGATGCCAGTACTTTATAGCATATATAGGAATATACTCGCTGTTACCCCACTGTTACGTCCACTGGAAAGTCTGGATACTCCGATCGATAGCTCCCACCACCACAGGAACACAAGCGAGGCTTTGTCGTGGATAGTAGAAATTTTAATAAAAAGGGTACATACAAGTAATCCAACGCGTTTCGTGCATGGACTGCACTTCCTCAGGGATTAATACATAAAAAATATACAAATGGATCAAATTAAAATCTGTTTTTCTGAATGCTGCTTGCCATCTTTATAGTCCTCTTCAAATGCCACCGGGTTAGGCACTTCCGTTTTCATTTCTCGGCGTGCGTGTCACCCTGGAACGCACCCGACTTCCTCCTTCCGTCCTTTCTCATTCGCGTGCGTTTCAAGCTGGTCCTTTCCGCCGGAAGTAACATATTGCATTCACCCCGTTTGGGCATTGAGCATGGAAGTCTGAAAACACTGCAGATCGACTGCAGCTGATGGCGGTTTCTTTCTACTTCAAGAGAAGAACAGATAAAGTCCATATCTAGGATCCCCCCCATGACAGAGGGATCACACAAAAAGAAAAAATATAAAAAAAATATAAAAACATCACTAAACAGCAACACCAAAACCAATAATACAACCTAGAACCAACGGAAAGTTCTTAATAGTGCATAATCAGATGCGTAAATTGATTTACAGACACCCCTTAATGTCCAAATCTACATTAAGACCACCATCCTTCCAGTTTCCTAATTTATGAATCCACTCTTAGCCAACTGCCTTAGATGGTTCCCTCCTCTCCAATCTTTTTTCACCGCATCTATACCTGACCATTTTAATCGCTCCACTGCAAATAAGGGACAGTGATTACAAGGAATGGGGACGCTGTGATCTTCTTTCTTCCTTCTAATATTTCCCATGTGTTCCAGTATTCTGACTTTTAACTCCCGGGTGGTCCTCCCTACATATTGCGCCCCGCAGGGACACTCCAAAAGATAGATAACTCCTTTACTAATGCAGTTGATGAAGGGTTTGATATTGTATTCTATACCTGATATATTACTTTTAAATTTCCTGATATTCCTCTCTTGATGTGTACAGGCTCTGCATCGGTCTTCCATTTTTCCATTGCTTCCCAAGGGCTCAAGACTTGGTGTTAGTCACCATCAGGGGGTCCCACTTTTGGATATTAAACCTAAACAAAGAGTGAATAACTTTTTTAGTTTGTTTTGTTCAAACATTCACTTTTCTATACATAATTTTTGCATTTCTATTGGCGCTTTATAGGAGGGGAATCGCACTGTCATCCCTGGGTGGCCCAATATATGCAATTGGTGGACTGGATGACAACACTTGTTTTAATGATGTGGAACGATACGACATAGAGTCTGACCACTGGAGTGCAGTGGCCCCCATGATTACTCCTCGAGGGGGAGTTGGGTCAATTGCTCTTGTGGTAAGTTGTAATAATACACTGAGCACTTGCTCCACCCTTGTTCAGTTTGGTACTGGTTCTTTGTGAGAGTAATACATATATCCATCTATTCTTTATAAATGTGTGTTTTTTTTTTTTTGTTTTTTTTTTGAGAATTTTATTTCAGAAAATAAAAGGTACAGCTGAGGAACAGTTACAGCAGCAACAGAAATGAATAGACAAATTTGTATATATTTTTTTCTCCTTTCCATGGATGGCATGAGATGGTCTATAAACATCAATGTTCAAATGCTGGTATATTAAACCATCAATATAAAGGTTTATCATGTGAAGTTTCTGAGAGTTATTATTATTATTATGCGCCAGCATATTCTGCAGCGCTGTACAATGGGCACAATCTAGACAGGGTTACAATACATTGAACAACCATTGACAAACCGGTACAATAGTAAACAAGGGCCCTATTCCCGTGGGAACTCACAATCTAGAAGGGTTGAGGTGGAAACAGGAGGAGAGGACTGCAAGGTGAGAGTGATTGACTGGTTGTATCAGTGAGGCGTATCTGAGTCAGGTGGTAGGCTTCCCTAAACAGGAATTTCTTAAGGGAGCGCTTGAAGGAAAGGAAACTAGAGGAAAGTCTGACCGTACGAGGGGGGAGTGTTCCAGAGGATGGGGGCTGCGCGTGAGAAACCTTGCAGTTTATCATGGGAAGAGGTGATGCAGGGAGAAGCTAGGTGCAGGTCACTGTTTGACCTTAGGGAGCGGGCTGGGGTGTATTTGGTGATTAGTGAAGACAGGCAGTGGGGGGCTGAGTTAGTGAGAGCTTGGTAGGTCAGGGTAAGGATTTTGAATTAAATTCTGCAGTGGATGGGGAGCCAGTGAAGGGACTCGCAGAGACAGGGTGGCGGGTGAGGTGGATGAGCCTTGCTGAGGCATTCAGAATGGATTGTTTGGGGGCGAGAGAGAGGGAGGCCAGCAAGAATATTACAATAGTAAAATCGGGAGATTACAAGGGTGTGGATGAGTTGTTTTGTGGTGTCAGTGGTAAGAAATGGACAAATCCAAAAATTACTTAAAGGGACACTCTACTCAAAAAATCACCCCCCCCCCCCGTTTTTTTTATCCTAACCTATCCCTATTCCCTTAATAAATCTTTCATTTTTATTTATTTTTTTGGAACTGTAATACTTACCGTAAAATCCAGTTCTTTTCAGCGGCGTTTTTTTTTTTTTATACTCCTCTTCCGCTCCCGTCCTTCTTCATGCTTCTTGGCTTCTGGTTTACGTGAGAAGCGCGCATGCGCGCCTCTCACGTAAGCCAGCCAATCGGCAGGCTTCCTCCCGGCTCGCTCTGAGGATTAGTGTTGCGCGCAAGAGGATGCGCGCAACACTAACCCTCAGAGGGAGCCGCCAGCTTCTGCGGTGAGTCGGCAGAAGGGGGAAATATGATTCCCGCTCTGCTGACTGACAGCTGGGAGGGCGGAGTAAACTCCTCCGCCTCTCTCAGCTGTTTTCAGCATTTTCTGCTGAACCGCTGAGCGGAGGGAGGGGGGACAGAGGGCAGGATACTCCGGGCATCATGACCACCTAAAATAGCTTAGGTGGTCATGTTGCCTAGAGTGTCCCTTTAAGCTCTCATTTAACAGAGCTCTAGAGCCATGATAAAGCCACCGCTTATTATGTGTTTTGGCAATTTCTGTTATGCATATAGCACATTGTAAGGACTAGAAAGCTAAAACTAAACTGGTCACATGACTAGCAATTCTAGAAAGTAATAGAACAGTTTCTATTAATATATAGGTACTCAATGTAAGCCCAGATACATATTTGGCACATCAAATAAAGATTCTGGACTTATCGACTTCATGTCCAATATATTCATGAAGACCCTGCTTTTTGTAAATGTTAATCAATGCTGATTATCTTATTAGATGTCGATATGTGATTTTCCTTATTCTCTTCTAGAACCATGTTTATGCTGTCGGAGGTAATGATGGTGTTGCTTCTCTCTCAAGTGTGGAGAGGTATGACCCTTATCTAGACAAATGGATTGACGTCAAGGAAATGGGCCAGAGGAGAGCTGGAAATGGAGTTAGTGAACTACATGGTTGCCTGTATGTTGTAGGTGAGTGTAGTAGTAGGAATGTCTTTGTGTTCTGTCAAGATGCAGACTGTCACAAACGGGCATCACTTTCTGCAAGCAGTATGCAAGATTTTAAATGCAGAATTGGTGGGGGGTTTTTCTCTTGTCTTTGCAACGGAGTTTGCAATGCAAGGCCACTGGTTTTTTACAACCCCATATCTGATCTGATCTCTCTGGGGTTGAAGGGAAACTTGATCCGGGAACCAAATGGTTGGGAAAGCGGGTGAGGGGCAAGATTTTTGTATAGCATACTCACCCAAAACTCAGGGTATTTTGACAAGACTTGGAGAGGGTAACATTCAAAGAATCTTCTGGGACATTTTAAATCTGGAAATACCAATGGAAGGAAGTCTCATTTTATTTCAAGAACTGTATTTGCACGTTTTCGTATATTTTGTATGTTTTTTTTTTTTTTTTTTGTGATACTGGCACTGTGTAAAGTTTGTATTTTTATCCTTTTTCATTAACACTTAATACCCAGTACTGTCTGCTCTAGATAATTCATGCTTCGCGAATACAATCACTTAGGTATTGTTACTGTAGTATTTAACAGTAACTATATATAGTTGGGGTGGTATACAGCTAGTGGGGTTTTCGAAAGTGCCCTATTTACTTTCGTGGTGGCAGCATATACTTGTAAGGGTGTGTACAGTTTAAGGGGGTTAGGTTGGCATAACTTGGGGCCCTTTGAGCAGGTAGAGTTAGTAACCCCTGGTATGCTCTCCTTCCACACGGCAAGGAAGGTAGTTAGCTAGCTCTTTTCTTTCCATGACACCGACATTTGCGTTTTATTTCTGAAATGTGTAGGTCTAATTGGTGTAATACCAAAAATGACTGAGACCTGATGAAATGACTTTCGACAATATAAATCCATTACTCCTGTAATCTGTGGCCCCAGATTTTATGGAGATTATTTTATCCACCTGTATGACATGTTATGAGAGTCCAGGTCAAATATTTTCCCTCGGCCGCCGTGATTCATTTTCCTCTGCCAGTTTCCGGATTCTCGCCCCAACATGCAGCGCTGAATCAATGTCCGTTCTTAGCAGTGAAAGGGTTGAGGGCGTGTGGGGAACGTCCTCATTGACTCCTAAGGAAAGATAGGGGTGGAGATATCTGGGTTCAAAGGAACCCCCGATCTCCCGACTGTTGGCAGCTAGCAGGGTGATGTTTGGTATTATTAGAAAGGCCAGAGCATGGCCTTTCCAATGATACCAAACATAACCAGGTTTAAAGTAAATAAAAAAATTATTATAAATAGTAATAAAAAAGAAAACATTTTTTTTTTTTTTTTTTTTTTAAGACGTGAAATGGCTCAGCAGTGAAGGGGTTAATTTCTCCCAATAAAGCAGTCGACACTGGTCATATTGGGTTAAGCAGACTCACTGGCCATTTCAGCCAGCCTCTTTTTATTTGGTACAGAATAGTATAAGAACGATTATCATCCCAGCTCACCCAGACATTCCGGCACCACCTTTTTCCCTGCTTCACATCAGATCCTCTGAGTGTGAGCAGGGGCCTCTCTGATACTGTTCTAGGTGTTTAACTTGTGTGTATATTGGTTAGTGTCTCTCCCATTGTACATCGCTACAGATCTTAGTGGCGCCTTAGAACTGTAACTGCAGTCATACGGAGCAAGGGTCCTTGTTTGGGAGGTTTCAGGGGAGCAGCGGCAATCCGTGGGTCTCATTTGAGAGCTCGGACCCCTATGGTGTCAGTCCAAAAAGCACTCAGATCCGCAGGCGGGGGCCAAGTGATGCTGCTGCTGCTGTGTGAGCCACCTGGAGCCAAGAAGGTCTCAGAAATGTGGGTTCCCAATGGAGCGCTCTCCTGAAAATCACCCCAATGGTAGCTCCCGTGAGGGGGACCTAACCCCAAAAGAGCACCCTGCTTGGCGCAAAGGGTTTTCAGGGCACCAGGGTTTAAAGTTTCGGCAGAGGTTTCCATTAACCTCCCTGGCAGTCTGGTTTTTTTGACCTTTTCATGTCAAAAAGCTTTCTCTTTTTTGTCCCCCTAGTGGCATCCCGAGTGTTGCTCGGGGTTAAACTCCTATACTGGAAGCGGTAACCCCGAGCAACACTCGGGATGCCGCTGGATACTTCACCTTTCCCTGCGCTCCCTCGATGTCCCCGCAGCTTCCTCGCGAGAAGGAATCCAGGAAGTATGAGGTCGCGATTGCCGGAGGAGACTGTTGTGATCAGGGAGAGGTAATGTATACAGCCCAAGTGTGTCTCGGGGTTACCACTCTCAGCGGTGAAATTTAACCCCGAGACACGCTCAGGAACACCGTCAGGCAGGCAAATTTTTGTATTTATTAGGGTCATGGGTGTGGGCACAGGATGTGCCCAGGCACACCCTAATGTTGGGTGATGAGTTCATCTTTGACCCCCCCCCCATGCATTGCTATTTTGGATGTTCCTTATGGGGATCATGATATAAAGCATGTACATTGAATGTATCAAGTCATAAACCTTGGCTATTCCTAACTAAAAATAACTGTTCCGTACAAAATTGCCCAAGCATCGATATGTAATTGATAAATGTTCCAAGGGTGCACACCCTAAGGAAATGGGCTGCGCCCGCCATTGATTAGGGTGTGTTTGTAATGTTTTTGACGACAGGTCCTCATATTTGGTAGTTATTGCGGAGCAGTGGAAAGTATAATCTGTGGGATGTCAAAGCCACATACTTGAGTGTTTTCCTGTACTCTAGCCACCACTTTTGCTATATAATATGAAGCTTTAGAAAGGGTATTTGGGTGTTCACCATTTGATTGCAGTTAACCCTGTGGATGCCCCTAGTGTGGATAATAGCTCTGTTTTAGTAGGGTGTGAAAATTCACAGCTATGGAAGTGTTCGAACAGTACAGTGTTTTTCAATTTGTTTGCAGTGCAGATTATCATGTTTTCTAATATGGATGTAGAGCTATAATAGGCTGATATCACTTTGTGAATTCCTCTTCTGTTTAAGAATACACATGCAATGCTGATCTACATTGTGGGTCTGTTTGTTTGATAAATGTTTGTTTCCTCACAGGGGGTTTTGACGACAATTCTCCACTGAGTTCTGTAGAACGATATGATCCTCGCATGAACAAATGGGAATACGTTGCAGAGCTCACTACCCCGAGGGGTGGAGTCGGCATAGCAACGCTAATGGGTAAAATATATGCAGTTGGTGGTCATAATGGCAACGCATATCTGAACACCGTAGAATCTTATGACCCAATAATGAACAGGTAAATGCATGCTGTGTCATTTCTATTCTTCTAGTGCATACTGAAAATTATGCTATGGATTCCCTGTCTGTACAGGTGCATGGACATATGAACCATGATGATTACAGTGTATAGTTCTATATATGAACAGCTGCTAGGGAGAAGAATAAAATATTGTGGGAATGTCTGGACACAATGTTCGAAGTACATGATGCTATTTCAGTCTAGAATTACTATTATCATTTCTATAGCGCCAATACATTCCACAGAACTCCACAATATACAGGTGAAACTCGAAAAATTTGAATATCGTGCAAAAGTTCATTTATTTCAGTAATGCAACTTAAAAGGTGAAACAAAGATGAGACTCATTACATGCAAAGCAAGATAGTTCAAGCCGTGATTTGTCATAATTGTGATGATTATGGTTTACAGCTCATGAAATCCCGAAATCCACAATCTCAGAAAAGGTGCAATATTCTAGGCTCAAAGTGTCCCACTCTAATCAGCCAATGAAGCCATAACACCTGCAAAGAGTTCCTGAGCCTTTAAATGGTCTCTCAGTCTGGTTCAGTAGGAATCACAATCATGGGAAAGACTGCTGACCTGACAGTTGTGCAGAAAACCATCATTGACACCCTCCATAAGGAGGGAAAGCCTCAAAAGGTCATTGCAAAAGTTGGATGTTCCCAAAGTGCTGTTTCAAAGCACATTAATAGAAAGTTATGTGGAAGGGAAAAGTGTGGAAGAAAAAGGTGCACAAGTTAGCAGGGATGACCACAGCCTGGAGAGGATTGTCAGTCCACTCCTTCTGAAAGTCCAACACTTTTGAATGCCTTCTCCTAAGGCTGGAGTCAGTGCATCAAGAGCCACCACACACAGACTGATCCTGGACATGGGCTCCAAATGTCGTATTCCTCTTGTCAAGCCGCTCTTGAACAACAAACAACGTCAGAAGCATCTAACCTGGGCTAAAGAAACAGACCTGGTCTGTTGCTCCGTGGTCCAAAGTCCTCTTTTCTGATGAGAGCAACTTTTGTATCTCATTTGGAAACCAAGGACCCAGAGTATAGAGGAAGAATGGAGAGGCACACACTGCAAGATGCTTTAAGTCCAGTGTGAAGTTTCCAGTCTGTGTTGATTTGGGGAGCCATGTAATCTGCTGGTGTTGGTCCACTGTGCTTCATTAAGTCCAGGGTCAACACAGCCGTCTACCAGGAGATTTTGGAGCACTTCATGCTTCTTTCCGCCGACTAGCTTTATGGGGATGCTGACTTCATTTTCCAGCAGGACTTGGCACCTGCCCACACTACCAAAAGCACCAAAACCTGGTTCAATGACCATGGGATTACTTTGCTTGATTGGCCAGCAAACTTGCCTGACCTCAACCCCATAGAGAATCTATGGGGCATTGCCAAGAGAAAGATGAGAGACATGAGACCGAACAATGCAGAAGAGCTGAAGCATCCTGGTCTTCCATAACACCTCAACAGTGCCACAGACTGATAGCTTCCATGCCATACCGCATTGAGGCAGTAATTGCTGCAAAAGGGGTCCAAACAAAGTACTGAGTACATATGCATGCTTATACTTTTCAGAGGTCCGATATTGTTCTATGTACAATCCTTCTTTTATTGATTGCATGTAATATTCTAATTTTCTGAGATTGTGGATATGGGGTTTTCATGAGCTGTAACCATAATCATCACAATTAGTTCAATCAGTGATTTGTCATATCTCATATATTAGTTTCACCTTTTAGGTTGCATTACTGAAATAAATGAACTTTAGCACAATATTCACATTTTTCGAGTTTCACCTGTAGAAGGGGGAATTTAAAATGACAAATGTAGGAAACAGTGGAGAGGTAAAGAGGACCCTACTCGAAGGCGATTTACAAAGTTGGATGTAAACTTAAAGCCTCCATAGCCGTTAATGGTTCTGGTACGTTTACAACGGCTCTGGTTAAGTTTACACCTCACTTGGAATCTAGCCCTAGATCTGCTAGCAGTCTTGACACTGTCATCCTCCTTTTGATTCACTTTTCTTATTAAAAATAGGAAATTATTGAACTTCTAAGAAAATGCTGTGTACATACACCTGTCAAATGATTTTAAATGGCTATGGTAGAAAAGGCAAATAATTGCAAAATTGGATATATTGAACTTGTTACCTAGAGAGTAATGTATGGAAGTTGTATAGTCTGTAAAATTCTCCGCTTTTAGTGATGACCAACATTTAAAAATTACTACACACTCTAGTTACTGGCATACTCCGAGCGTAATCCATGAAACGTAATCCTTTGATTAGTTTAATGTTGCAATAAGATCCGCTGCCTGCAAGAATGTATTGAGTATTTTTTTTATTTTTTTATTGGGTGGTTAATAGATTAAATTTTAATACTGAGACAATAATTTTTGATTTACTCAATGTACTATTTCTTCCGTCTCATAGGTGGGAACTTGTGGGTTCTGTAGCTCACTGCAGAGCTGGAGCTGGAGTTGCCGTATGCGCCTGTATGTGTAGTCAAATTAGAGATATTGGCCAGGGATCCAGCAATGTAGTCGACTGTATGTAAGTCGTACTTAACCACCAAGGATCTTCCACACAAGTTTTATATATAAAAGTTTGAGCCTGCTCATGAAGCAGAAAGTCTCTGGTGCATGGGTTTTATGGGATTTGGAATGGTTGGCATTGTGTAACTTTTTGGCACTTTTAGGTATGCATATCACTACAAAAGCAGCCACCATGGAGCTGATTTTTGCCGACTGTTACATAGAGATACTTCTGGCTGAAATTAGTTTTGTAATCTAAGCAATGTGAAGAAACTCTTTTAAAGTGATCCCTGTTGTAACCCCATACACAGAACTGAACTGATTTTCTAGAGGTTTTTCTTACTGAAAAGGGATATGCCAGAACCTTTTATCGTCACCAAATAAGTATATGATGATTCATAGGCTTAATGTTTCACCCGAAGACCTTGTTTGTATTCATAAGGTTAAATTAAGGTTGCACTCCCTAAACCTGTGGTTTTGTGAATAGTGTGTGGATGCAGTTTTTCCATAGAAAGTGTCCGCTTAATCTATGAGCTTTCTAATTTATTTGTTAAAGTGCCAAATGTTTTTGAAATAAAAAAAAAAAAACACTTGATGGTTGCTTAATAGATGTGTACATATAGTTGACATTCTGTAAATAGTTAACATTTTGTTTTGAATTTTGTATATAGAGAATATATTTATTGATATTTGCTCACGTTTGTGTGAAATCCTGTATTACCTTTATGAATTTAGAAAAATTCTATACAGAACATATACTGTGTTTTTAATTTGAAATCCGATTTTTAGAAACATGTCACTTAATGAACCTTCAGTTTTTCAGCTTTTTGTCTACAAAAAAATATATAGGAATATATCAAACCAGATATGAAGGATGAAGCCTGATTAAAATGCCTTTTGATTGCCAAAATGTTTAACCTTTTTTTTGTCCAAATGAAAGCATTTTAGGCTGTAAGATGAGCGCACTGTGTGTCCGTGCACAACGGACTGACGTACTGCCGGAAGATACTGCAGACACCACACAATCCGTTTTTCTTGACGGACGTTGGAAAAAAGGGAACTATGGGAAATAAAATTAATATGAAAAATGATAAAAATTGATATATGAAAAGCCATTTTGTGCGTCAAGGTGCTGGACGTTGCAAATGCGGTCCTTCTGACTTCATTCCATCACACGCACAACACGCTACGCGGACGTGGTGCACTCTGCGCATCCGTTCTAGCAGTTTTACCTTCTTGCCTAAATAGCGTCCAGTGCCACGTGCGTTGTGCGTATGCAGTTCGGTGCAGATTCACTTTGTGTGTGGGTCACTTGCTCATGATTCTATGCTACGATGGACGTTAAACTGAGTCAACACGGACGTGATCACTGCGTTCGTCTGACACGGGCCTTTTTAATGGTATAAAGATCCATAGTTTGATAGTCACAATGAAGTATTTCCATTCGAGACCAGAGTATCTTTATTTTCCTATGCCTTTTGGTGAACCTTACTTTATAGAAAGTGTATCTAAAATGTAACTGTAAAAGTTGTAACTATAAATAAAATTGAATCTAAAAGCACTGCACTGTTTTATTTCCATTTCACCCATTTTTTTGTTCTTTTGTCTAATATGGCTTTTATTATTTTTCAGCAATTGGTTACATTGTGGGAAGAGTTTCTGCAGAGAATTGTTTTAATGTTATTGCAGTTGTATGGTATATACGGCCACTAGGTCTGGATAGGCTGGGTCTATAAAACGGAGCCATGTTTAAATACACAAAAATTGTACAGTAGTCATGGTTGTGATCTGCAAGGTTTTCACAAGTGAGAAAAAGAAAACTTAACCTCCATGGCAGCTGAACACATTGGGACATGTTTATGGTGACATTGAGAGGAACTGGGTTCCAAGTACATAATGTTCTAGTAATGCTTGCAGTGCCTTTTTAAAACCATCTAGATATTAGACCTCTTCCTTGCGGTAGTGTCAAGGTTCATCTAATCCAATCCAATGAAGACACCCATTTCTTGCTGCAGAAGAACCATGTCAGTGACGGAACACATCCTGTGTAAGTAAACTTAGCAGTTCCCATAAGGCCTCTAAGCATTTGATATACTTTTTATTTAATGTATACAGAATGCATGGATATACGGACTGCATAAAATGCAGCATTGAGAAATTGGGCACGACATGATCTATAGTAAACAGTGGTAATCTCCGCTATTAGTATTCTGCCACCCAGAATACTAAAACGATTCTCCCTATACTGTTACTATTTATATAAATCTTTTGTTTTTGCAGTCTAAGGATGAAGTTTAGAAGTAAAATCCAGATGGCTTTGGCATGTTTAGCTTATATGCAGTATATGTGCATTATGCCATTATTCCACTAGGTGGCAAAATAAAGAGTGAAAAAAGCCAGAAAGCTGTTAGCTCCATTTTTAGATTTTAGAGGCTCAAAAAATGTTAAGGGATATCTTGGACAGATGTGTTTATGTTCTCAAATGTGAAAGTGAAGCCTATGGCTACCAGGGATCTACTATGTACCCACAAATGTTGACAGTAATTTCCTCACACAGGGAACAGCAATAAGGTGTGGGGGGGGGGGGGAATACAACAGCCATTCCAGAAACCCTAGTTCTACATCTAGCAATGCCAATTTAAGCACTGTCCTGAGGCCAGACAAGTGTACATTGAAAATCTGTAAGCGGGTAGGTTTTAAGAATATTTGTTCTTTTCAACGTTTCTGTCCCAGAGCTCGTTTCCTAAGACATGTACTGCTGTTATCTGGAAAAATCTGTTGATATTTAATTTTTCACTTTAGGTCTAGGTCAACCGTTTTAAAAAGACTAATAGAGGTGACAAGCATGCCTAGCTTTGTTCTTTTTTGTATACTTTAGGATACAGGCAATCCACACGCATTTATTTACTCAAGGCTGGTTACCTGTACATCAATCACATTTACTATCCATCTGGTGATTTTTATCTTAGTCATTAAATAAAGCAAATGTGGGAAACCGATAAGAAAAAGTAGACATGTCTATTCTACATCAACCACAAAGGAATCAAGGTTCCATGGTAAATAAAGAATGCCAAATAGTTATCTTGCATGCTACCAGTTTGATATGTAACACTGGATTGTTTCTTTGCATCTTGCAGATAATTAAAATGGAAAAGTATAACACAGGCCTTATTCAGTCAGGGCAGAGTCAAAGGGCCACTACCACCAAAAAATGTTCTGTGTTTATGTTACTCCATAAAATATTCTACTCTAAGACCCAAAATATCACAGAATGGGTCACCCGGGTGCATCTAGACTGCTCTTACACTAGCTTTCCTCACATAGAGGGGAAATTGGAAAAGGCGCAACAAAGTGTAAATCGATGGAGTAAGAAACCACAAGGCACAATCGCCTATACACCCGTAAGTGCCAACCCTAAAATGACAAATTGAAAACAAAAGGGTGTAGTGCTTCCCAGTGCAAATAGACTTAATTGGAGCAATACTCAACGTTTTGATAGAAGGTGCAGTTGATGTAGCTTGTAGCTCATAAAATTTGATTGAAGAACAATGCCTCAAAAGAAGAAAATTAAAATAACCTAGTATAATATTGTTTTTCACAAAGTTGTACGGTGGACAACCACACTTTCGAGAGCCTAACCTGGCTCTAGTGATGATCGCTTATGGGTGAAATTCATATAGCCCCCCCCCCACTGGCCGTGTCTGTCAATTTCAGGCTCCAATGGTTTGTTGAAGAAATGGACAAAAGGGACAACATGGTGTAAATCAGTGCGGAAAGATCAGTACACTTTTATATAGAGAGAACTCAGACCACTCACGTGTTCCAGAGCCGCTATGGCTCTAATGCTTGAGCCCGGGGGTTGTTTCAAGTTGGCACAACTCCTGAAAAAGGCCCTGATGGTTCCTTCCAATGAGGAGCAGAAATGTGGACCAAGTAGTAAAAAAGGTTTAATAAACCGCAAATAAAAACAAATCCACAGAATAAAGTAAATAAATAAAAATAGCCGAACGCGTTTCGCCTGGGTGTGCAAACCCTACGGCTTCCTCAGCAGCAATCGCTGGCAATTTTTTACTTAGTCCACATTTCTGCTCCTCATTGGAAGAAACCAAGTAGTAAAAAAATCTGCCAGCGATTGCTGCTGAGGAAGCCGTAGGGTTTGCACACCCAGGTGAAACGCGTTTGGCTATTTGTTTTTTATATTTACGGTTTATTAAACCTTTTTTTTTACTACTTGGTCCACATTTCTGCTCATTGGAAGGAACCCTCAGGGCCTTTTCAGGAGTTGTGCCAACTTGAAACAACCCCCGGGCTCAAGCATTATAGTGGTCTGAGTTATCAGTACAATTTTATAGAGATATTTCCGCACTGATTTACACCATGTTGTCCCTTTTGTCCATTTCTCCTCAACAAACCATTGGAGCCTGAAATTGACAGACACGGCCAGTGGGGGGGGGGGCCTGTATGAATTTCCCCACCAAAGCTGTCGGCTTCACGTTGGGTGCATGACCTCCACTTCGCCACATCCTGCTCACTCAGCGTTGCACGGCAGGTAGCGTATTCATGCTCCTGCCCCTCTCAAAGGATCCGGGAAACCAGCAGAGCCTGAAACAGCCCGGCTGCGGTTCAGACCGTGCAGCGGAGTCGGGGTACGGAACCAAGTTTGAGGGGGGGCAAACTGCAGTGCCCGGCAGCTCCACCTCTGCCAAGTGCTCCCTGGTGCCAACAGCAGGAGATTCTGGGGTCCCCACTGTATCCTCCATCGCAACAGACACCAGGTCGTCTCCACCACTCTGCGGCTCATCAGCTAACTCCTCGTGGTCAGCAGGAAGAACAGCCACCTCAACTTCCTCCGTTAGGTCCCCAGTTTCCCAGCCAGTCTTCCACGTGGCCATCAGTCATCTCCATGTGCCTTGAGAGATCAGGCTCTCTTCCTCCCCTGGCAGCTATGCCAAGCAGGCTGCAAATGCAGCCTCCAAACCACTAGCCGGGGAGGGGGATCTGCCCTGGATTGTGCCACTCCGTCTGCTCCCGCAGGTCATTGCTGGATCTTTGACTACTGAGGACAGGTAATGAGAAGCAGCCTTAGTGAGGGTTTTGTAGGTCAGGGTGAGTAGTTTGGCTCTCCATCCACAGCACAATCAAATTCAGTGTAGGGATTCACAGAGGAGCTGCAGAGCCAGAGTGACGGGTGAGATCAATAAGCTGGGCTGATGTGTTTAGGAAGGACTGCAGGGGGGGGGAGAGGCGGGAGCTAGGAAGGATGTTACAGAACCTTGTGCTCAGAGACTGTGGGCTGTACTAAAACCTCGCTCCTCTGCTATTCCCCTCATGTTATTTGTCTGTTTTAATGTTAAAAGTGGTGTTTTTTGTGACTTTCCCCCCCAATCCGAACATAATCCAAATGCCTTTAAGCCTGTCCCTCATGTTCCTGGACACCAGGGGAAGCCTGGTTTTGAAACAAGGAACTGGGTTTGAAACCTCAGCCAGAGCGCTAGACTTGCCAACCAATCCCATTCAAGGACTGCACAGCATTCATTTTAATGGAAACATCTGCAGAGACTTTAATCCCCGGTGCCAGAAAACCCTTTGCTCCAGCAGGATGCTTTTTTGGGATTAGGGTCCCCCTCATGGGAGCTACCGTTCGGGTGATTTTCAGGAGGGAGCTCCATTGGGAACCTGAGTTTCTGAGCCTTTCTTGGCCTCAGGAACTCACACAGCAGCAGCCATGCGGCATCACCTGGGGTAACTTGCACACGCTGTTGTTCTTGCCCCTGGCTGCAGATCGGAGCGCTTTTGGAGGACTGTGACACCATAGGGACCGAGCTATCAAACGGTACCCCCGGATTGCTGCTGCTCCCCTGAAATCCCCCCAAGCAAGGACCCTTGCTCTGTATGACTGCAGTTAGTTATTTGTAAGGCACCAACAAATTTCGTAGCGCTGTACAATGGGAGAGACCGAATAACCAAGATACATACACGCTAAGCACATAGAACAGTATCAGAGAGGCCCCTGCTCAAGAGCTTACAATCTGAGAGGACCTGATGGAGAGCAGGGAGAACTGTGGTGCCGGGATGTCTAGGTGGGCTGGGATGTGAACGGTTCTTATCTGATTCTTTACCAAATAAAAAGAGGCCTGTTGAAAGGGCCAGGTAGTCTGCTTAACCCAATATGACCAGTGTCATCTGCTTTATTGGGAGAAATTAAGAACTGACATTCATTCAGTGCTGCTTGCCGAGGGGAGAATCCGGGAACTGGCAGAGGAAAACGAATTATGGTGGCCGAGGAAAAATATTTGACCTGAGCTCTCGTAACACTCTACAAATGCCAATCAGGAGGTTGTTGCAGTAGTCCAGGCGGGAGATAAGAGTGACTAAGTTTTTTTTTTTTTTTTTTATATTTAAAATTTTTTATTTTTGTAAATAAATCAGCTTACAGATATATATCAAAGTGAGGGTCACTCAAAACTGTCATCATAGGTACAGCATAAGGAAAATAATAAACGTCCCCAGATAGGGGGGTCTCAGCGGAACATAGCGATCAAAGGGGGGAAGGGGGGAAAAATAATAAACGTCCCCAAATAGGGGGTTCTCAGCGGAATATGGCGATCAAAGGGGGAGAAGGGGGGAAAAATAATAAACGTCCCCAGATGGGGGGGGGTCCTCAGCGGAACAGAGCGATCAAAGGGGGGAAGGGGGGAAAATAATAAACGTCCCCAGAGAGGGGGTTCTCAGCGGAACATAGCGATCAAAGGGGGGAAAGGGGGAAAAAATAATAAACATCCCCAGATAGGGGGTTCTCAGCGGACATAGCAAACAAAAGGGAGAAGGGGAGAAAAATAATATACGTCCCCAAATAGGGGGTCCTCAGCGGAACATAGCAATCAAAGGGGGGAAGGGGAGAAAAATAATAAACTTCCCCAAATAGGGGGGGGGGGTTCTTAGCAATCAAGGGGAAAGGGCAGGGGTGGGAGGTGTAGAACAACTTTCAGTCTTCAGCAAAAAGCGACAAAAAAAAACGACAAAAAAGATCTACAACAATCAGGAAAAGTCCAGAGAACTCGAACTTAAGCAGAAAAATGCAGTGGAAGGGGAATGATAGTCCTCAATCCGGTTGCAACTCCAGTTGATCCGGCGACAGTCCCGCTGCTGCAAGATCAATCCAGGCCATCGAGGGATCGGTGATCGTATAGGATAAGTTGGCATGCGTCACTACCAGTGAGCCCGCCAAGCCCAATCTGTAGCGAATCCCTTTGCGGCGAAGGGTAGTTGTCACGTCCCGAAATCGTCGGCGAGCCAGCAGGGTCTGGAACGGGAGGTCATGATACAGTGCCAGCGTAGAGCCCTCAAAATGCACGGGGTCTCGTGCTCCAGGGGTATTCATAAGCTTCACTTGAAAGGCAACATCTCGGAACGCCATTACCACATCTCCAGGCGTCCCCGTGGGGGTCGTCGCTGGTCGTCGTACCCGGAATGTCGACCCAACCACCCCAGGAGTATCCGGAGGGAGTCCAGAAACCTGTAGGGCCATGCGGGCAACATAAGGCGACAACTCTGCTGTCGAGACCGAAGCTGGGATTCCTCTGACCCTGATATTACGGCGACGATGTCGTGTTTCTAGTATCTCCACGGAGCGGGTCAGGGCCTCCACCTGGGAGCTAAGGGCTGTAACTCGATCGGTCAGGTGAGTTTGCTCCGTCTGTACTTCAATGGTCTTCGCCTGTACCTCCGTCACCTGCGCACGCACCACGTCAACCTCTGCTCGGACCGCTGCCACCTCAGGTTTCCATAGCTCCCGTATTTCCCGCAGCTCATCCAGGATCCTACGAAGGTCGCCTTTCGTGGAGGGGAGGTGTTCATCTTCTTCTCGGATCCGTGTCCCATCAGAGACAGTGCATGGGTCAACAGTCCCAACTCCTTCCGCAAGCATTCGGGGCCTCGGTCTCCAAAGTGGCTGTCGGTCCGAGGCTAAGCTATTATCAGCGGAGAGCCGGCACTCCTCTGCCGAATCCCCGTCTGAAACTTCTGGCGCGGCCAGCGAGGTTCCCGATGGTGCTGTCAGCGCTGCTTTGCGTTTCTTCTGCGCTCGTTTTTTCGCAGCTGCGGAGAGGGGTCGCGTGTCTAGTGCCTGGGACTCCGGTGTGATCCATGTCATCCCAACAGTACCCCCACGAGGCCAGGAGGAGCCGTCATCGTCCCCAGATGAATCATAACCAGGAGGGAGGGAGAGGGAGAGTGCCGCACGCCTGGAAGCAGACCCACCCGGCATAGAGTCCCTGATGTCTCGCTGGCGTGATCCCCCCTTCTGTGTCCGGCTGTTAGGCATGTCTGGGTATGGGCTGGCTCAGAGATGCAAGGCCCCAACAAAACAGTCACAGGCCGCACTCAGGCTTCTAAAATGGCCGCCGCCGCAGGGCCCAAACCGCTCCGGGGCCCAGACTCCGTCGTGTAACCCACGGACCGAGGCCAGGCAAGGAGCACAAAGCCTCCAAAGTCTGTGTGAGCCAACCGGGTGATCGGCCAGCCGAGCGGGCGGGTAAAAAACTGCTAAAAATCAACCGTTGCTGAGGAGCTCCTCCAAAATGCGACCGCCTGCTGCCACATGTCCAAACACTCCTCTTACCACCTTTTTCCCCTTTCTGTCCTTCACTCTTTTTTTGTTTTTATGGTGTTGAGGGGTAATCCGGTGAGCCTGCAGCGGTGGGGATTGCTCCCGGTCTCAGAGTGGGGTACGTAAGGAGTCTAGCGCCAGAGACCCTCCGTAAGAGGGGGTGTTGGGTGCGAGTGACTCTGCCCCCGAGATTCACAGTGGCGCCGATCGTCGGGGCGTCTTTTCCCCTTCCCTCAGGAGTTCCTGAGGGGGTCTCAATTGCGGGCCGCCGCACGAGGCGCCGGTATGTGTGGATCCCGGGTGGTGCGTGGAGAGCGTCTTGCGGAGCGGGGGGGAGAGGTGGTGTCTCTCTGTGTGGCGGCTTTCCCCCGATGGTCGGCAGCACCGTGTGCTGGCCGGTGAAGTCCGGAGGGATCCTCTGCTGCGACCCCGGAAATGAAAAATCAAGAGTGACTAAGTTGCTTTAGCAGTCAGAAATGGATGAATTTTGACAATATTGCATAGGTGATTGCGGCAAGATGAGAGTGATTGGATGTAGGGGCTGAAGGAAAGACTGGAGTCGAGAGTCACTTTGAGGCAGCGGACCTGGGCTGAGGGTAGAATGGTGATAGGAGTCGGAGTAAGGGGACATATTGATCTTCTTATTCCCCAAGACCGAGTTCCAGGTAGTGAGAGGCCATCCAGGCCGAGATCTGGAGTGAAGAGGTAGATCTGAGTGTCATCAGCATATTAGGTGATACTTCGAGCCATAGCTGGTGAGTTTACATCTATCTATCTATCACGATTCCCGTGGACTAATTTGATGCAGATCCCTTTAGGCCAGTGTTTCCCAAACTTGTCCTCGGGACCCTCCACCAGGCCAGATTTTGCAGATCTCCTTGGGGAAAACCAGACTAAATCCTGCAATCACTAAACCGCAAATCTTAGCACTGTGCTGTGCTTCAGGTATCTGGCAAACCTGGCGAGGCAGAGGGTCTTGAGGACAGGTTTGGGAAACACTGCTTTAGGCAGACTTCTAAACCCTCCGATCCTTTGGTGGTCAGTATTCCTATCCCTGTAGATCTGTTTGAATCAGGAACGCACCACAAATATACACAAGACACAGGACTAGCACTCTCAGTAGGACTGGAATACATACAGAAAGGGTTAATTACATGATTGGTTTTAGGAAAAGCTGGATCAGTACCAGGTGTGGTTCTCAGGGTAGTCGGGATGGCAACAGGACAGGTACTCAGGCAAACCGAGCCAGTATCAGGATCAGAAACAGAGGGGTTAACAATACCATCCGAGACAGTAACATTCAAGCATGCATACAATCCGAGACAGTATTAGCAAAGCAATAGAATCAGTGAATCACAAGTACGATGAATCACTAAGCTCTGTGGGAAGCAACTCCATGACAAGGCACTGAGTGGTTTGCGCGGTCTGGATTTAAAGCCGACGGGCTCCGCATCATCACGCCGCGCCCCGCTCCCTCATTCACCACGCAACCTCCTGTAACCGGTGCATCGCCTGGCACCCAGCCAGCTACTAGCGCCGATGGCGCTGCCGGGTGCCTGGTACCAGCTTGACCAGCCAGATACCCCCCCCCCCCGGAAGATGTGAAATTTATCAGCATTCATATACTATTGGTAGAGTTATGAACTCGTAAAGGTATGATTTTCATAACTAATCCAAGATCTAACAGGGATTTTTAAAAAAAGATAAACTTTGGAATAGTGGGAACATTCTACTTCATTAGCAAGGAAAGGGATAAGATATTATACAACATACGAAGAAAAAGTATATACAATGGTTTAATAAACACTTAGCAAATAGCACTGGTATTGCTTGCAGTCAGATGCCTGGCTTGTCTAGTCTGACGACTCAGAACTAAAGTGGTCACTATTCCAACTGTCTTAATATCATTGTGACGTATCGGCCGCCACAGGATTTAGTTTCATTTCATTCTTATTTTGTTTGATTTCATTTACCCTTTATTTATATGAACGAATTCCCCTGTTAGATTTATTGTAAAACTGTTCCTAGACTTCTATTTAACCCCTTCCATGCGGAGGACGCGCTCAGCACGTCCTGCCGCATGTGCACTTCGCTGTGGAGGACGCGCTCAGCGCGTCCTCCCTTTGCAGCTGAGATCGGCCAGGATTCCGGCCAATCACGGCAGCCCCCTGGTGCGGGCTGACATCCTCGATGTCAGCCTAGCCTCCGGGTCCCAGGCAAGCACAATTGACGTCATCGCGCCAGCCATGGATCGTGAGATTTTGAGTGAAAACCTCCTTCCATCAGCAAGGGCATTGAAGATGAAACGTGGCTGGGTCTTTCAGCAGGACAATGATCCCAAACACACCGCCCGGGCAACGAAGGAGTGGCTTCGTAAGAAGCATATCAAGGTCCCGGAGTGGCCTAGCCAGTCTCCAGATCTCAACCCCATAGAAATTCTTTGGAGGGAGTTGAAGGTCCGTGTTGCCCAGCGACAGCCCCAAAACATCACTGCTCTAGAGGAGATCTGCATGGAGCAATGCGCAAAAATACCAGCAACAGTGTGTGAAAACCTTGTGAAGACTTACAGAAAACGTTTGACCTCTGTTATATATTCTTTGTTGGCAATGACAAAGTATTGAGATGGACTTTAGATATTGACCAAATACTTATTTTCCACTATAATTTGCAAATAAATTCTTTAAAAAAATAAAATCAGACAATGTGATTTTCTGGAATTTTTTTTTCTTATTTTGTCTCTCATAGTTGAAGTGTACCTATGATGACAATTACAGGCCTCTCTCATCTTTTTTAAGTGGGAGAACCTGCACAAATGGTGGCTGACTAAATACTTTTTTGCCCCACTGTAGATGATTGAAAATTAAATTTTTATTGCATTTTTTGTTATAATATTCAGGCAGGACATGACGTATACATATAATAATGATATATTATGAATCTGCCGGAAAGAACGATATATAATATGTCTGGGTTGTATAATACAACGTGGCTTCAAATCGCGTTTAAACAAGATGAGCGAAACCGGTAAAAATGAGCTCAGCACAGAGGTGTGAAATGGCTCAGCAGCGAAAGGGTTAATCATGTTTTTCCCCTGCACTGATCCTGCTAGTAACCATGGAGTACATGCTTGCTACAATGTATCAGTCACTGAAACAGCCCAATTTGTCTGTATATCTCCTGTGCTGATTAATAACTCCGTCCCCTTAGTGTCCAGCTCGTACAAACAAAATTTGTTATTAGTGTTCCTGAAAAGTGTACCCCGGCTTGCCTCATGTTGTGTAACACATTCATAGGGGGCATGCTAAAACATAATTTTAAAAAGGCCAACTTTATTAAAATAAAGGAAGCTCTCAATGTCATTGACTGGCAGAAACTCTTTCATGGGAAAAACACTGAGGATAAGTGGAATATCTTTAAACTAACACTAGAAAAGTACACGTCACAATATATTCCACTGGTTAATAAATATAAAAGAAACAGACCGAAACCAATGTGGCTTAGTAGGACGGTAACTAAGGAAATTAAATATAAAAAAGGCATTTAAAGCTTTTAAATTTGATAAAACGGAGGCATCCTATAAGGCTAGGGTCAGACGAACGCATTTTCGCGTTGTCTGTGAAAAAGTGCGTTCGAACGAATGGACGCATTTTTTCACGGAGTACGCGATAGCGGTCATACGATGCGCTTTTGCATCCGTGATTTTGTACGGATCATCAATAAAACACTTTGTGCATCTGGACATTATGTTGGCCGGACATTAGCAGTGTCTGACATCTCCAATTCACGCACACACGCCGCTAGCGGACGCAGCGCACTCTGTACAACCGTACTAGCGGTTTTACGTTCTCGACAAAATGCGTTCGTTTTCCACTTGCGTTGCGCAGCCGGACTTTTGTGCGACCGTACTTCGTATATTGGCCATCATTGCCCGTCATTTGCTGTTACTACGGCCGTGATTAAGTGCGCCTGCACGCGCGTTCGCACTGCGCTCGTCTGACCCTAGCCTAAAGCATATAGGGCAGCCAATAAAGCATGTAAAAAGGCGATTAGATGGGCTAAAGAGAGCAAGACCAACCCTAAAAGATTCTTTAGGTACATACATTCTAAAAAACCCAAGAGTGAAAATGTAAAGTTATTACATTTATTTCACTAAAATCTGAGTCAGGGGTACTGTTAACTGAAGATCAAGATAAGGCAGAAATTTTGAATGATAAATACTGAAGAAAAATAATCAAAAAGAAAACCTATAACAGGAGACATGCAATTCATTAATAACTTACCAATACAAAGTGACTGGTTGACTCAGGACAAGGTTTTGCAGCAATTAATGTGAATGTGAATAAAGCCCCAGGGCCAGATGAAATTCACCCGCGAGTACTGAGGGAGCTATGTGTTGAAATATGTAAACCTCTGTTCTTAATCTTTCAAGATTCTTTTCTTTCAGGAATCATACTAGAGGATTGGAGAAAAGCTGACGTGGTCCCTATATTTAAGAAAGGTTTAAAATTTGTGCCTGGGAATTATAGACCTGTGAGCTTAACATCTGTGGCTGGGAAAGTATTTGAGGGGTTACGAAGGGATAATATTCAGGAATTTATGGGGAGGTATAATGTAATTGGCAAAAATCAGCATGGTTTCATGAAACACAGATCATGTCAGACTAACCTAATTACGTTCTATGAGGAAGTAAGTAGAAGTATAGATCAGGGGGTCGCAGCAGATGTGATTTACTTAGATTTTGCCAAAGCTTTCGACACAGTTCCACACAAAAGGTTATTATTTAAATTAAGAAATATTGGTCTAGATGAAAATACTTGTACCATTTATGACCACTCTCTGTACCCTATCCAAGAACATTTTCAAGATGGACATCAGTGGTAAGCGGTGTCCCTCAGGGGTCTGTTATAGGACCAATACTATTCAATTTATTTATAAATGACCTTGAGATAGGCATTGAAAGCCATGTATCAGGGTTGCAGATGACACAAAACTAGGAAAAGTAATACAATGTGAGCAGGAGGTTACTTCGCTGCAGAGGGATTTAGATAGATGAAATTTAATGTAGACATCCTCAAGTGGCATCTTAAGTGGACGCTCAGAGTTGATTCCTGGAGTTTTATCAAAGATCCCCTACGCCATCACGATCCCTAAGTCCTGTGTCTCCTCTCTCCACAGGTAGGACATTATCACCCATTATTCAGACACCCACATCTCATCTGATCGCCTGCATACTTTTGCTGGTAGGACATTATCACCCATTATTCAGACACCCACATCTCATCTGATCGCCTGCATACTTTTGCTGGTTAGACATTATCACCCATTATTCAGACACCCACATCTCATCTGATCGCCTGCATACACTTTTGCTGGTAAGACATTATCACCCATTATTCACAGACACCCACATCTCAACTGATCTCCTGCATACTTTTGCTGGTAGGACCCCCAGTATTCGCAGGCACCCACATTATAAAGTTTCCTTGGTTTTTTTCTGTTTATTTATTTTTGTTTTTCTCCACCATGTGCTTTGCCAATTAGCATGTGAATCTCCTGCCCTATTGACACAGCCCATCCAGCTTCAGGTGTTTGCATTTAGGCAGTTAAAAAGTAATCAGTCCGCCCTTTATAACATTTAAGACCAGCTCCACTGAGCCTTGGGTCCTGTGACATCCTCAAGTGGCATCTTAAGTGGACGCTCAGAGTTGATTCCTGGAGTGGAGGGACTGGAGGAAGGAACTGCAAGGCCCACTTTTACTCTGGGTAAACGCACGTCTATATCATGCTTTCTCTCGCGCTTCTGCTCTTTACTTCTACCTTTCTCCTTAAATGGAACTCCTGCCCCTCTACCACCGACCCCTACACTATCTGCATCTCTCCCTCCCTCCTCTCGTCCCACATGATGGCCTCCCATGAGCTCCTTTGTTTCCTCAGAACATGGTCTCCCTCTAACTCTCGTGCTGCCAATCACTCCCACTCCCACAAATCCCATTCCACCTTCTCTTTCTCACCTTCCTGCTGTTACTCTATTCAGGTGACATATCCCCTAACCCTGGCCCCACAACACATCCAATACTTCCATCTCATCCTATCTCCATCGCACATAAATCACCTCCCTGCAAGCCCAGCAACCTCATTCCCATAATCCCTCAGCGCCTGTCCTCTTTCTCCTGCGCCCTCTGGAACGCTCGCTCTGTGTGCAACAAACTCACAGCAATCCATGACCTCTTCCTTTCAAACTCCTTCAACCTCCTAGCTTTAACTGAAACCTGGCTAACTCCCTCTGACACTGCCTCCGTTGCTGCTCTCTCACATGGCGGTCTACACTTGAGCCATACCCCCAGACCGGGTGAGAGAAATGGTGGCGGGGTCAGAATCCTGCTCTCTCCCACCTGCACCTACCAGCATCTCCCTCCACCCCCATCCCTCTCCTTCTCCTCCTTCGAGACACACTGCATCCGCCTGTTCTCTCCTCTGGCTCTCAGGGTGGCAGTCATCTACCGCCCACCGGGACCAACCTCCCAGTTCTTTGACCACTTTGCTACCTGGCTTTCTCACTTCCTGTCTTATAATCTTCCATGCCTAATTCTCGGCGACTTCAACATTCCCATTGACGATCCTTCCGCCCCTGCTGCCTCCAAACTTCTTTCACTCACATCCTCCCTTGGACTCACACAATCTTCCCTCCTCCCTACCCACCGCGATGGTCACGCTATTGACCTTGTCTTTTCCAACCTCTGCGCCATTTCTGAGTTCAACTGTCGCCCTTTCCCCATCTCTGACCACCACCTTCTCTCTTTCAACCTATCTGGACTTCCTAAACACCCTGCTCCCCCACCCCGCACACACACTCGCAGAAATCTACATGCTGTGGACCCCCATCAATTCTCCAACCTACTTCACCACCTCCCTCATACCTCATCCTTCACCTGCCCTGATGCTGCCACTAATCACTACAACACTACTCTTATCTCTGCTCTAGACACTCTTGCTCCTCTTCGACTCTGTAATGCCCCACGCCGCCAGCTTCAGCCCTGGCACACCCTCCAGACACGCTACCTGCAAAGATGGCACGCTCTGCAGAGCGTGCCTGGAGGAAATCCCGCTCTGAAGCTGATTTTGTTCACTTCAAGTTTATTCTCCGGTCATACACCTCTGCCCTCCACTTGGCCAAACAATCCTTCTTCTCATCTCTTATATCTACGCTGTCCTCCAACCCTAAACGGCTCTGGTCCACCTTCAACACCCTCCTCTACCCACCTGCACCTCCCCCCACAGCTGCCTTCAGCGCTCAAGACCTGGCAGACTACTTCCTCAGTAAAACTCTAAATATCAGACGCAACATCCCAACAAAAGATAGTTATCTGCCACCTCCACTCCCACAGGTCCCCTCTGCCACCCTCTGCCGCTTCCTCCCAGCCACTGAGGCGGAAGTCAATTCCTTATTGTCCTCCTCACATCTCACCACATGCCCGCTCGACCCCATTCCCTCACATCTAATTCCTCCCCTCCTCTCTCCTCCCTCACCCCTGCTCTCACACACATCTTCAACCTATCTCTCTCCACTGGCTCCTTTCCATCCGCCTTCAAACACGCGCTAGTTACCCCTTTACTAAAGAAACCATCCCTAGATCCCAACTCTCCATCCAACTACCGCCCTGTATCCCTGCTTCCCTTCGCATCAAAGCTCTTAGAAAAACTAGTCTTCAACCGCCTCTCCCTCTTCCTGTCCTCCAATTCCCTACTTGACCCCCTGCAATCTGGCTTCCGTCCCCTACACTCAACTGAAACTGCCCTCACCAAAGTCACCAACGACCTCCTAACTGCTAAAAAACACGGCCACTATTCTATTCTCATCCTGCTTGACCTCTCGGCTGCTTTTGACACTGTTGACCACCCCCTCCTTCTACAGACCCTCAACTCTCTGGGTCTCGGTGACACTGCACTCGCTTGGGTCGAATCCTATTTATCCAACAGGTCCTTCTGTGTGTCCTTTGCTGGTAACTCCTCCTCCTCATTGCCTCTATCTGTTGGTGTACCTCAAGGCTCTGTCCTTGGTCCTCTGCTCTTTTCCATCTACACCTCCTCCCTGGGCAAAATCATCAACAGCTTTGGCTTCAATTACCACCTCTACGCTGATGACACTCAGATCTACCTCTCTACCCCTGATCTCTCTCCCCCTGTCCTTTCAAAAGTCAGTGACTGTTTATCTGGCATCTCCTCCTGGATGGCCTCCCACCACCTAAAGATCAACATGTCGAAGAGACTGAACTCCTACTTATTCCTCCCTCCAATGCCTCCCCACCTCCTGACTTCTCTATCACGGTGGAGGGTATCACCATTTCCCCATCAAACCAAGTTCGCGGTCTTGGAGTTACACTTGACTCTGCTCTTTCCTTCATCCCCCACATCAAGTCTCTTTCCTCCTCCTGCCGATACCAACTGCGTAATATTTCCAGAATTCGGCCATTTCTTACCGCTGTCGCCACAAAACAACTCATACACGCCCTGGTAATCTCCCGACTCGACTATTGCAATAATCTCTTATCTGGCCTCCCTCTGTCCCGCCTTTCCCCCCTACAATCCATCCTGAACGCCTCCGCCAGGCTAATTCACCTCACCCGCCGCTCTGTCTCTGCCGCTCCCCTCTGCGAGTCCCTTCACTGGCTCCCCATCCACTGCAGAATTAAGTTCAAAATCCTTATCCTTACCTACAAAACCCTCACTAACTCAGCTCCCCACTACCTGTCCTCACTAATCACCAAATACACCCCAGCCCGCTCCCTAAGGTCAAACAGTGAACTGCGCCTAGCTTCTCACCGCATCACCTCTTCCCATGATAGACTGCAGGATTTCTCACGCGCAGCCCCCACTCTCTGGAACGCTCTCCCTCGTACTGTCAGACTTTCCCCTAACTTCTCTTCCTTCAAACGCTCCCTTAAAACGTTCCTATTTAGGGAAGCCTACCACCCAACTCACTGACGCAATCATCAATCACTCTCACCTTACAGTCCTCTCCTCCTGTTTCCAATCCCAACCCTCCCAGATTGTGAGTTCCTATGGGAATAGGGCCCTCATCTCCTCCTGTACTGTTTGTCAAATGTTGTTCAATGTATTGTAACCCTGTCTATACTGTGCTTATTGTACAGCGCTGCAGAATATGCTGGCGCTTTATATAATAATAATAATAGCAAAGTTATGCACTTTGGAGTGAAGAACACACAAGCGACTTATACCCTAAATGGTACGGAGTTAGGGAAATCCAAGCAGGAGAAGGATTTGGGAATAATCATAGACTTCAAACTAAGTAACAATGTGCAATGTCAAACCGCAGCCGCCAAGGCCAGCAAAGTATTGGCATGCATTAAAAGGGGAGTTCACTCTTGGGATGAAAACATAATTTTTCCTCTGTATAAATCAATGGTCAGACCGCATCTTGAATATGCCGTGCAATTTTGGGCACCTGTCTTAAAAAAGGATATTATAGCGCTAGAAAAAGTGCAGAGACAGGCGACTAAATTAATAATGGGAATGGAAGGTTTAAGTTAACAAGCTTAAACCTGTTTAGTTTAGAGAAATGGCGCCTTAGAGGGGATCTGATAACCTTATATAAATATATACGGGGCCATTATCAACCATTGTCTGATAACCTGTTCATTAATAGGACTATGCACGGGGTCACCCATTTAGACTGGAAGAAAGAAAATTCAGCCTAAAGCATAGGAAGGGTTATTTTACGACGAGAACAATAAAGCTGTGGAATTCTCTGCCTGTTGAGGTGGTTGGGTCAGAGACTGTACAGACTTTTAAAAAGGGATGACTTCCTGCAGACACAGAATATTAAGGGTTATAATATTTAATATGTGGGTAAAAGCTTCTCGATCCAAGGAGAAATCTGACTGCCATTCTGGGGTCAAGAAGGATTTTTTTTTCCCGGTATGTTGCATATTGGCACGCAATTCAGATCTTTTGGATCAACAGCAGTAGGTGATGTGTGAGAGACTGAACCCGATGGACGCATGTCTTTTTTCAGCCTATGTGAGGCTCCCCAGGATATCGCAAATTATCGCTGGCAAACTGCCAAAACCCTACTCCTGTTCAACCGCCTGCCCTGGAGCCCCCTTTGCCCCCACCAAGGCGCTTTTTGGACATTAGGTCCCCAGGGAGGGTTGCCTGGTGTGGGGTGAGTTTGAAGAGGAAGCGCCATCAGGAACCTCTCCAAATCGATGGTCCCAAAACAGAGTGGCTACAGCTATGGAGCTCTAAGGTGAATACACCTCATCTGCTGCTGGGCAGTTTGTAATCGCTGCCGCTTGGTCCCCAGTTCCTGGATCAGGGCACTCTTTTGGCAGGAGGAACCAGGGGACCAGAGCTAGCCAGCAAAACCCAGAAAGTGTTGCTGCTCCAGCGGAATTAACCCCTACAGACCCGCAACGCTAAGAAGAGCCCATGTTAAATATACAAAAGGGTTATGGCTGGAGGCTGTGCTAAAACTGGCGCCGGGATGTCTGGAGGGGACAGGTAAAGAACAATGGCCAGCCGAGTTATCAAGATCTTCTAAATGTATATAAACACTGTATGTTCCCATTCTGAATACACAGATTTTCCTTCAACCTACACTTCTGTCTCGACTAAGTGATTGGGGAGGGATACAGGGCTATTCTCATGGAGCCTCTGTATTCTCAGATCCAGGCAGAGACAAGCAGCGGATTGATGTCCTCTTAAAAGCGGCATTACAGGCTCCATCCAGCAGATTGGCTTATTCTGAGCCGCCACCTTCACTGCATCCAGGGCAGACACCTTGGCTGGCACGCTACCTCCCAGTGCTCCAAGGCAAGGACTGAGTTATTGGCGAATCTACTCGTGCCGAGTAGCGGATTTCGTCACAATCATTTGCAATTATTATGCTATGAAGGGAAACCTCATCACCAAACAATACTATAAAATCAATTTGACTTACTGATGGATGCTCACAGTCACTGTGTAGGTAATCCGACAACTAAAAGAAACATTTCATTTGATTGGCATCATCTCCCTTTCAAATAAGGGGTCTTGTGATATACAGTAACTCGGCTCAGCTACAGCTCAGTTTTAGGGTCTTGGCAAAGACCATATAGCGGACATCGGTTTAACAGGACAGGTTCCACTCAAAACAGGTCTTACCATGGTTGACCAAAGAAGAGGAGTGCACTTGCTCAGTGTCATATCCAGAGGTTGTCTTTAGGAAACAGATGTATGAGTGCTGCCAGCATTGCTGCAGAGGTTCAAGGGGTGGGGGTGGGGTCAGCCTGTCAGTGCTCAGACCATACACCCCACATTACATCAAATTTGTCTGCATGGCTGTCATCCCAAAAGGAAGCCGCTTCTAAAGATGATGCACAAGAAAGCCCACAAACCGTTTGCTGAAGACAAGCAGACTAAGCAAAAAGAATTACTGGAACCATGTCCTGTGGGCTGAGGAGACCAAAATAAATTTATTTGGTTCAGATGGTGTCAAACGTGTGTGGTGGCTACCAGGTGAGGAGTACAAAGACAAGTGTGTTCTGCCTACAGTCAAGCAAAGTAACATCAGGAAGCATTATTAAAGTAAAAGTAACATCAGGAAGCATTATTTTACTGAGAGGGTGGTGGATACATGGAACAGCCTTCCAGTTGAAGTGGTAGAGGCCAAAACAGTGATTGAATTTAAGCAAGCATGGGATAGGCATAAGGCTATCCTAAACAAAAGCTAAATACAGGTAAAGTATCCATGTAATTGGGCAGACTAGATGGGCCGAAAGGTTCTTATCTGCCGACATTTTCTATGTTTCTATAAGCATGGTGGTGAGTGTTATGGTCTGGGGAGCTACAATTCATTGGGGAAACCATGAATGCCAACATACAGAAAAAATGGCGTTGCGCCTGTACTCACCAGAGCGGCTGCAACAGCCAGGAGTAACAGCCCAGTTCATGTATAAAACATAAGAGAAAAAAGATTTCATCTGCGCTCGTTTCTATATATATTTCCATGAACAACAAAACACTATCAGGAGGTTTTAGTTTGTTTTAATGGCCATTGAAACGTAAGCTGACTCGCCCCGACAAAGGCACCGCTTTGTAGAGTGAGTCCTAACCAATGTACCAAATGCTGCTCTTCTGAGCAACTACATGCCCCTCCTGCTGCTTTTCAGCTAAGGAGAGGCAGACAAAATGTGGGTTTATTTATACACGCACCAATCACTTCCCATTTGGGGTTGAAAACAAAAACATGGAAAAAAGGAACAGCTCCAAAAATGACTAACTGGTGAATGCCAACATGTATTGTCACATACTGAAGCAGAGCATGATCCCTTCCCTTCGGAGACTGGGCCGCAGGGCAGTATTCCAGCAGGATAACGACCCCAAACACACCAAGATGACCACTGTCATGCTTTGCCAGTCCATCACCTTTACCCTCAGCTTCTTTAGCAAATCTCCAATGTCCATACCTAAACCCTATTAAGCATCTGTGGGGCATCCTCAAAAAGAAAGTGGAGGATGGTAAGGTCTCTAACATCCACAGTGATGTCGTCATGGAGGATTGGAAGAGGACTCCAGCGGCAACCTGTGAAACGCTCACTTAACCCTTTTGGGCATGGAGTTCACCAGTGATGGAAAATAATGGTGGCTACACAAAGTATTGATAATTTAGACATTTTCACTTTAGGGGTGTACTCCCTTTTGTTGCCAGTGGTTTAGAAACTAATGGCTGTTTGTTGAGTTGAAGGGACAGCAAATTTACACTATTATACAAGCTGTACACTCACTACTTTACAGTGTAGCAAAGTAATTTCTTCAGTGTTGACACATGAAAAGATGTACTAAAATGTTTACAAAAATGGGAGGGGTGTACTCACTTCTGCAAGATACTGTATTTCTATAGAAGGGTAATATGGGCAGGAAGCAGGCCTTCAATTCCAGGGTCTCATACCCACTGCTCCTCTCAATATTACAAAAGGAGGGCATATGTGTGCCTTCCAAAGCAGAAAGTAGTGCTACAAAGTCCTCACCCCCTCCCAAAAAAATAAATTGTATTGTGGGATTTACTTTATATACATTTGCTAAAATTTGATACATTACATGTGAGACCTCAGAGAAGGCTTCAAAACACCTATTACCCCTGCCGTTATTGGGATTTGAGTTTATCCACCAATAGGATTCTTGCAGCCTTTTATTCTCAATGCTGTGCCTAGACCCAGACAGGTGGTTACACTAGTAGTCAATCATGCAATATTAACACTGGCAGATTAACACCTCTCCGTGGTCTGGTGCCATGGGATTATTACCACCAGGCAATGCTTTGGGATAAAAAAAAAAAAAAATAAGCAAACACTTGTGTCAGTATGTTAGATAGACAAAAAGCAAAAATAAGTGGGCTACAAGGGTGCGAGCAGGCAGGCATGTTTATTTGGGAAAAACCTTTAAAATTAGTGTGACATCTGGGCTATTTTGCATTATATGTGCATGGTAGGGACACAATAACCAATTCATTCTATAAAGAAAATCACCCATATTTGACCCAAACTGGGCATAATCTTCCCATTAAATGAATAAAAAAAAGTGTAACTTAACACCCCCCCACTATATAATTTTTTTTTTTTTTGTGTGCCGTTTTGTGGCAAGTAATAGAGGGAATGTGTAGCGTGGATGTGTTGGGGGGTTTAATGGACCCCATTCTGTACACCCCACAAGGTCAAGTGAGGTGTCATTGGAAAGGTGTGAGTCTGCAATATACATTGGTTCAGCACTAACAGTTTAACAAATAAAAAGGTATTAATGGATCAATCGCTCAATAAGAAATTGGGGTAACCCTGATAGCAGCGAATCAAAATCAGTGTGACTAGAGCATAGGGTGTTAAATACTTGTATCTAGATATCCTCCAATAAGGGGAGGAAGGAAAAACCCAAGAACAAAAACAGAAAAAGCAACAAAAGCCCAACTCAATTGCCAGCATAACTTGTCAAAAGATACATATTGCAGTACACTAACAGGTTTTACTGTCCTGTAGAGGGTTGAAACGGCTTTGTCAGAACCCTTTTGTCACGGATGCCGGCTGCAGAGTGTGTGTGTGTAATAATCTGTTATGTATGAATACTGTTATTTTTGATATCGTTATGGTCTATGTGTATGTTAAGATCTGCTGTTAGGATTACTGTGTGGGTCATGTTAGCTTCTTTTACAAACACATTCCAGATAAGGGGAGTGGTATCTGTTGAAGGTTTGGATCGATATTGTTCTGTCTTGTTTGCAAATGTTAAGCAATGCCAATTTCATTATCTGTTCCTAGTCTAATTATGTCACAGACACCTAGAAGTGGAGCAGAAACTTCAGAAAAGTATTCTAGGTGAGGGATTATGTTGAAGTGCATGCGAAGCCAGGGTGTCATTTACCATTGGCTGCCAGGCTGTATATTTTATTTCACTAAAGACTCCATTGTTGCGGTCTGTTCAAAAACCTCCAGATATGCGGGATGGCACATTTCTGAGGAATGCCATCAAAGCTCTTTGTGTGTGCCTGTCAAGTTTCGGTTGAGGGCTGGATAAAGGCACAAAAGACTGCTGGTGAGAGAATGGGGGTCCAGTAAGGAAGCAGCATTAACAGATGTGACCCAGTCACGGTACGGAGATCTGTTACATTGGTGGCCACTGGGGACATCCGAATCAGCACCGGGTGCCCCCTTCAGATGGAGCAAATGATGTTCCCAAGCAGATGGAACAAATGATACATCGACCTCAAACAGGGAACTTTAAAGAGTTTATTGGAAGCCCAGGGGCAGAATGAAAGACAAATCCAAGGCATCTCTCATATCGGAGTTTATGGAGGGTGATCAGGGCAGCACCCCTCCCCCATTAGAGACCCCAGAAGCCTCAGAGATCCAGCCTGAGGTTCAGTGGCGCCTCAAGTCCTGCAGGATCCAACACAGCTGTGCATGCTGGAACTCCAGAGAGAGTGTGGGGGAAATCCGACAGTGGCGACTGCTCCAAGAGCCCACGATAAGTTGCCCTGTGTCACCTTCCACACCTTCTAGGATGGCAAGGAAGAGATGGACACTTATCTGCAAATGTTTGAGTGGCAGTGCAGGCTCCGTGGAGTGGATAAAGGAGACTGGGTCACCCTCCTGGTAAACAGATTGATGGGGAGCGCAGAAGAAGTCTACTATAATGTTCCAGAGGAAATCCGCCAGGATTATGAGCGAGTTAAGGATAGGCTACTGGCCGGTATGGTATCACCCCGGAGGCCTATCCCCTGAAGTTCCACACTCTTTGCCGTAAAGCAGAACAACCTTACACAGAGTACGTCCACCAGATGACCAAGGCAGCAGAGAGCTGGATGTCAAGCTTCTACGGTGACGTGCACACTCCAGTCAGTCATTTTGAGAATTTTTTTTACAAACATCCACCGCAAATGATTCGAGACACGGCATGAGATGGGCGGCCACTCACCGTTGACCAACAGCAGTCTTGACCGTCCAGTCTACGGACTCACGCCCCCAAACCTTACCAGAACCTAATCCGTCAACCCGAGCACTAATCGCAGTGCCCCAGAATCCTGCTCTGACTCGCCAGCTCCCACAACCTGCGTGGAGAGGCCCCCCTTCACAACCTGTCTGAAAATCAGGGATCTGCTGCTTTGGATGTAATGGGCTGGGTCACTGCAGGAATGACTGTACAAGGAATCCACCCCGAGACAGATGGGCCCGTAGGTCGGCTGGTCCCATCTAAGTGGTGGCACGCTGCCTGGATATGAAAGAGGACATTGGTGTGTTAAACAAAACATATCTGTGACAGAACAGCCATCACTTTCAATTTATTAGCACATACAAATTTAAAAGTGCATTGGTTCAAGGTTAAATTTTGTTTATACAATTTATGTCTGTTTGATACCTGTGTGTATTGCGTTTCCCCTCGCGAATTCCCTGCACCAAACGCACCTGTAAACCCTCACAATTTAATACCACCTAAATTGTCCAGTTTTCGTTCACCCAAGTGTATAATTTGTACAATTTGTGCTTTTATGACCTTAATGTTTATTAAGTTCTTTGCCACCCCTGCCTTGCCCAGCTCTCATGGTTTATCTGCCCAGCGCAACCCGGATACAGCTGCCACCGGCTGAGACCAAGCACAACTGACATGCCTTAGTCTAGTGGTAGAGGCCAAAACAGTAATTGAATTTAAGCAAGCATGGGATAGGCATAAGGCTATCCTAAACAAAAGATAAATCCAGGTAAAGTATCCATGTAATTGGGCAGACTAGATGGGCCGAAAGGTTCTTCTCTGCCGACATTTTTTCTATGTTTCTATGTTTCTATGTTTCTTACACCCTGCACCGCTTAGCCCCTGTACATGCCACCAGAGTGCTTTTTGGTCAGAAGGGCCCTGAGAACATGGTGCCACTGTGGGGTGAGTTCTAAAGGGGAGCGCCACCAAGATCACCCCTCAATCAGCCGCTAAACCCAGGTCGGGCTTCCCAGCCTCAGAGGAAATCCGGCGCCGGAATCAGAGCTTGCACTCCAGGGGGTGGAATTTCCCAGGCAAGGAACAGCCCCGTACAGGCCAGACAGTGTGGCACCAAGAGCTGGGCTAGAGCTAGAGTCCGGGTCAGCCCATGTTAAGTATACGAAAAGGGCTATGGCTGGAGGCAGTAGTAAAACTGTCACCGGGATGTCTGAGGGCGGGCATGGGAGAGAACAATGGGACTGTACCGTATAAATGTACCGTGTATGTGCGGTTCTAAATAAACCAACCTGCTTAACCTGTACTTCGCCTCAATGAGTATTTGGGAAGAGGAACTCTCTGCTAGGTATTTCCTACGGCTGACTCGCTAGCGTCCAGCAAGGGACCTGAAGCCTGCTCGCTACTGCATCTCACTGCAGAGCAACCCCGTCACCTACAGCAGATTTACTCCCTCCGGGTAGCAGCATCCGTCACAAGATCCCATACAGGCGGCCTCTACTGACAATAGGATGCATCACCGTCAAGCAGTATGGATTAGTGGACCATCTGCACAGGGACTGCAAGATACGATCACACTGGTACAACCGCAGATGGTTATCCAGCTGAACAGACAGGCCAGTCTGTGGCTGTGAGGGTAACTGGGGAAAATGTTTTACGCATCCCCACGGCCCAAGTATACCTTGATAGGGGTGCTGGAAGCAAAAGAAGTGGGAAGTTGGGGTCCTGCAACATCTACCGATGGAGGTTATTTTGGGGGATGAGTTGGGGGTACTTAACCTCCACCTTCTCCCCAGAGGCCTGTCCGTTCACCATGGGACAACAAGTCTGGAATGGAAGTGTGATCTCTAGAGAAGTGATTCAGGTAAGACCTGCCAACCCACCTTACCTTACTCCCTCTCCCGTAGTCTGGGTTTCCCCCCCATGAGTTTGCCAGTGAGACCCTTACTGACCCTACATTCCTTTGGCCAGCCACTTTGGGATGATTTAGGCTAGGGACAGATGAGCGCATTTTCTGCGGCCACCGTCAAAATGTACGTCGATGCGTGCGCACGCATTTTTTCACGGAATACGCTTAAGTGGTCAGACGATGCGCAATTCTGGACGTATTTCATGACGATGGGGTGAAAAGAAGTCTAGGGAAATCCGGCTGTTTGAACGTTATGTTGGCCGCACACTAGCAGCGTCTGACATCTCCTAATCACGCACACACGCTGCCATGCGGCCGCAGCGCACTCTGTACGTCAGTACCAGCGGTTTAACGTTCTCGAAAAAATGCGTTCATTTTCCACTTGCGTTGCGCGGCCGGACTTTTGTGCGACCGTACTTCGTATATTGGCCGTCATTGCCTGTCATCTGCTGCTAGTGCGGCCGTGATTATGTGCGCCAGAACGCGCGTTCGCACTGCCTCAGTCTGACCCTAGCCTAAGACTCATTCCCTCTTTTGGCCCGGGATCACAGGGGACATCTAACAATACTGTCGAGCTTGTGACACCTGTCACAGTGGGTGGAAAACAGGGGTGACCGATCTAAAGCTCCCTAAGGCTAGGGTCAGACGAACGCATTTTTCACGTTGTCCGTGAAAAAGTGCGTTCGAACGAACGTACGGATTTTTTCCCGGAATACGCGATAGCGGTCATACGATGCGCCTTTTCGTCCGTGATTTTGTACGGATCGTCAATAAAACACTTTTTGTGTCTGGACGTTATGTCAGCCGGACATTAGCAGCGTCTGACGTCTCCCAATCACACAAACACGCCGCTATGTGGCCGCAGCGCACTCTGTACGTCAGTACTAGCGGTTTGACGTTCTCGAAAAAATGCGTTCGTTGGCCACTTGCGTTGCACGGACGAACTTTTGTGCGGCCGTTCGTCGTATGTTCCCCGGCATTGGACGTCATTTGCTGCTAGCACGGCCGTGATTTCGTGCGGCTAAACGCACGTGAAAAATGCGTTCGTCTGACCCTAGCCTTAGGCCTGGGCGATCTAAAGCTCCTACACCTGGGCGTTTTACAGAGCGTTCCTATGGGCTGTAAAACGCTCAAACACTGAAATCCCATTATTTCCTACGGGGATGGTTCCCACTTGGGCGTATTACAGCGCGTAGGAACGCGCTGTAAAATGCCCTACGCCCAAAGAAGTACAGGAGCTTCTTTGGGGAGTATTACAGCATGTTTGCGGCCATAGACTTCAAAGTAAACGCGCTGAAATGGGCGTTTGCATCATCAAAAACGCACGTATGAACGCATGTTCCGCACATGGCAACAGGCACAAAAGGCACTAAAGTATTTTTCATTGGACGTCTCCGTAGTCAATAAAAAAAATACGTGTTTCTAATGATCAAAAACTCCAGGTACTATGCTCATAAAACGCGCAAATGAGATACGCTCAGGTGTGAACCCAGCCATACACCCCCTTCCTATTATCAATGAGCCATTCAATTGGATTGCGGATGACCCGATAGGAAAGATGTCACGGAACCCCGTGCTCAGACTGTGGACTGTACTAAAACCTCACTCCACTATTACCCTCATTTAAGCTATTGGTCTGTTTATATTTGCCTGTTAAAAGGTGGTGTTTTTGTAACTTTTCTCCCCCATCAGAACATAATCCAAATGCCCTCAAGTCTGTCCCTCGTGTTCCCTAATGCCTGTGAGCTTTGTTTTCCAGCCAATAACCATACAGGAGCCTGACTTGAAACCCCAGCCAATCACAATCTAGGAGCTAGATGTGCCAACCAATCCCCGACAAGGGCCGCACGGAATTCACTTTAATTTAAACATCTGCAGAAAATTTAAACAGCGCCCCGAAAATTCTTTGCCACAGCATGGTGTTCTTTTGGGGTTAGGGTCCCCCTCATGGGAGCTGCAGTTGGGGCGATTTTCAGGAGGGAGCTCCATCGGGAACCCGAGTTTGAGCCTTTCTTAACCCCAGGGGCACAGGCAGCAACGGCCATGCAGCATCACCCGGGGTAACTTCCACACACTGCCGCTCTGGCACCTGCCCACGTATCTGGTGCTTTTTGGACTGACACCATAGGGGCCTGAGCTATCAAACGGTACAGCCGGATTGCTGCTGCCCCCCTGAAATCCACCCATACAAGGAGCCTTGCTCTATATGATTACAGTGTCTGTGCAAGGTGGACCTGATGGGGGATCAGGTTGGACTGCGATGCTGGGAGGGCTGGGTTGTTAACGGTTATCTGATTCTGTACCGAATAAAAGGAGGCCTGCTGAAATGGCCAGAGAGTCTGCTTAACCCAATATGAACAGTGTCGTCTGCTTTATTGGGAGAAACTAAGAGCTGACATTGATTCAGCGCTGCTTTCTGAGGGAAGAATCCAGGGACTAGCAGAGGAAAAGAAGTATGATGGCCAAGAGAAAACCTTTGACCTTGGTTCCCTTAAAAACATGACTTCAAAACACATTTAAAAATTAGCACAAAAACTGCCAAATTGGCTCAGCACACAGGGGTGAAATGGCTCCAATGATGTTAATGTGTTGGAGGTGTTAATGTGTTTGAAGCAGAAAAGATATGGGCAATGAAAAGAAGAGTGACTAGGAGAAGGCCAAATAGTAATGTTAGACTAGGTCATAGCATCTCCAAAAACGGCAAGTCTTGTGGTATTTTCCCAGTAGGCAGTGGTTAGTGCCTACCAAAACTGGTACAAGAAAGGACAACCAGTGATCAAGTTCATAAATGCCCAAGGCTCATTGATGCATGTGGGGAGCAAAGGCTAGCCTGTTGAGGTTGATCACACAGAAGAGCTACGGTAGCTCACATTGCTGAAACGCTAATGCTGACCAAGATAGGAAGGTGTCAGAACACACTTTGCAACAATTTCTAGGTCTGTGGTACGTGTAGACCAAATACACCCCTTCATTGCAATAGTGTTACTTGTTTGCAGGGTGCATTATCCTGCTGAAAGAGGGCATTGTTCAGGAATGGTTTGATATGAACGTGACAAAGAAAGGTTTTGCCAACCAAATTCCCCAGATCTCAATCCAAATGAGCATCGGCAGGATGTGCTAGAACAACAAATCTGGTCTGTGGATGACCCTCCTCACAACTTGCCAGACTTAAAGACTCCAGCAGCAGATACTTTGAACACTGAAATAACACATAATGTGACAGGTATCACATCCAACGGAGACTGCAAGCAGACCCAGTGTCAGCCTCCATGCAGCCCTCATTTGTCATGTGCTGCCAAGAATCTCTCAAAGATCTCAGGGGCAGTTAATGGGCCCCTGTATCCTACAGCATTTTTTTTCTTCTTCCAGATTCAAGCTATTTTTTGTGTGGCCACCCACTTGCTTGCTGCCATATTTGAAAGTCCATGCTTGCTCTGCACTCCACCAAAAAGGTATGTTCTCTACTTGCAATCTAATGCTATGGGGGTGTTCCATCATGTCAGCAGACCCGTGGTCAGTCGAGACTCGCGTCACTTTCGGTGCACCTCCATCATGTCAGACATGAAGTCAGCGGTGCGGCTTCAAAGCCACACAATGTGCATGCACGCAACATTACATATGACACAGCAGACAAGTCACCACATCATATGTGACGACAGAGGAAAGCGCCGCAACCAGCTGTAGGTGGGAGTCCACGTGTTACCGTGAGGGCTCTGCAAAAGGTAGGGGCGCCGTAACACCAAGTATAATTGTGTTGAAGAAAGCAGATTCTCAAGCGGAATAAAGTGTCAAATTCTTTTATTCAGGGGGGTTAGCAAACCCCATTGTGAAAATACAATCATACATATGATTAAGGCCACTAGGCCGAAACGTCACATGTTTTTGCACCATGGCGATCTGCTCTCTTTGACACCACATCATTTGTAACAGCGCGTGCGCTTTGTGTGGCTTTGGAGCTGTACAGCTGATTTCACATCACCAGATGTAGGTGCAGCAGAAGGGATGTGGGTCCCGTTTGGCCACAGGTCCGCCGAAATGACGGAACAGCAGCAGTAAGGTGTGGCCTATGCAAGTGCAACATTCATCACATGTTGCCCTAAAAACACATGCAGAGGAAGAAGGAACAGTCGGCAAACTGAAATCTACACTTTGATCGCCTGCTGCTCACAGGTGCAGGGCCGGTACATGTACTCTAGGAGAAATATTTTGCTGTCCTGCCTTCCCCAGCTCTCATCCCAAACACAGTATCACTAAACCTCACTCTTTACAGTCTCTCTTCTAAGGTTTCCCCACCTCTTCCAAGTCTATTCCCAAATTCTAGCCCTCCATACGTAACTACCTACCTGAGATCACAAACCAATGTCAATTTTGTCATGCACACCCACTTGCAGGGATGTACAACTTGTCACAATCTGACACAATCCTGCATCGACACACTGTTACACAAAGATCCACATGGTCAAAAAGTAACATTCATATAGATCAGACAGAAAATTACAGAATTTCATATTCCACAAGATGAACAAATAATGACATGGGCAAACAAGACACTGCAGACGTTCACCGATAATTCATGCAGACACTGGCAAACAGATGACAGACACAAGCAGACAAACCTTAGAAGACACTGGCAGATTCAGACATTTACACCGACTAGTCACAATGACAAACACCAAGACAGAGACACTGACAAATACACATTTCTACATTGCTAATGTTTTTCTGACGGTATTGGTTTTTGACAAAGACAAAGAACAAAAAAGAGGGGGGCCTGACCTTTGGATGGTGAATAGCATTTCCACCCAATATCCATGAATGATGAACAAAGGGTATAACTGTTCAGTTGCAAATATTTAACTGCAATAGGGCTGCAATTGATCTGCACTATTTTGGGTGGGGCAGAGTATGTTATGGGGATATTCTGACGTCTTGTTTGTATTTCCCCTTGAACAAGAGTCACTTTGAACTTTGAGTACATGGACCAACGTATTTGGGAGGGGCGGACCTGATGTTCCATATTACGTCCTTGCCCTCTATGTTGAAGTCCTACCATCCTAGGTGCAGGGTTTGTGTCTCTGCTATGCATGAATACGGTTATCGTTTTGTATAGGTTTACGGATATCTGTTACTATCTGCTAATGGGATTACTGTGAGGGTCGGTGTAGCTCTTTCTGCCTCCCCCACGTAGAATACGTGTACATCTGTTAAAAGGTTGGATTGGCCTTCATTTGTCTCATCTGGCAAACCGTGCCCCATTATCTGACACTGTATAATCTGAATCCCCTATTTATCCTCACAATCTGCTATCATCCTTTTGATCTGATTTGTTGGTATGTTTCGTGAGGAGTCTTGGTAACCAGAGTTGATCCCATTATCTGTCCTTGGTGTAATTATGTCACTGACCGCAAAACGCCAGGCAGGGATTATTGAACTGTCGCAGCAATATGCCAGGAAGGGATTTCCCATGGGACTCTAGGCCCCTGATTGCACTGTATATATTGAGCTTGTTAAAGGCCGGGTCTGACTGTTCTAACCTCAATATATGTATGCTGACTCATTTACGGGGAATGCCATCACCGCTCTTTCATTGTACCTGTCCTTAAGCATTAACAGATGTGACCCAGTCTGTACGTATATCTGTTACACCACACAAACACACTTTTAGTGGCAGCTGCCACTATTAATTTGACCTTTGAACTGTGGTTTGCTGCCAGTGGCCTTTATCCCATGTTTCATTATGTCCAAAACAAGTTAAAATTTATAATTTGGAAAAACACATTGTGGCATGAATTAGATTGTTATGAACTGAATAGCTGAAAATTCAGACTATTCGATTTGCCCGAAACTTTTTTATTTTTTTGCCATGCACAAGTATAAAAGCAAAGCTACAATTAGTCTATCATTCCATCAAACAGACACTCATGAGACAAGTCATATGTTAAGGAGACTTTGAAATAAATAAACTAACCCATTCATAGAAATATAGTTGATATTTTATTTACAGATTAATTCCTGACATTTCTTTGCCAAAAAGAAAGAAATAATAAAACAAAAGTTATCTTTTCTTCTATTCTTTAAAGCAAATTATCAGACAATATAATAAACAAAATATCAGTGGCACAGCTTCTTTGGAAAGAGAATTAGCATAGACTTTAAATAAAAGAAAAACATAAAACAAAATCACAGATTTGTAGTCTCTTAGCCCTAAGGAACTGTACACGGCAGCGGAGGTATATTCACAAAAGCCCCAGAAGAAAAATTTTCAGAAAGTAGTTTAAAAATACACCAGTTACCTCCAGTTAAGGTTTCCTTGCACATCTTCCCATTGCACAGATTACGATCAATACAACATGAGATAAGTGGGTCACATTGTATTTTAATTAAGAAAAATGCATGAATAAATTGTCCTGAAATTATGGTGACTATTGCAACATTTAAATCAAATTAATCAAGCTCACGGCTAGATTTTAACCTAGGAAAAACGTTTGGTAATGAAAGGAATACTTTATCAATAATTAGCCAAAATGGTAACCCCCCCCTAACGAGAGTATGAAAAAATGGGTTTGTGGGCTCTGGAAAAAGGAGGAGATATCCTGCATTGTTATTAGAGAAAAAATTAAGTGTTTAGTACAAGATATGATACTCAAGCGCGCAGTAAGGCACTATATGCACCAGTATGTGATCCAAAGCTGAGGTCTTAATATCCCCCCTCAGAATTCTGTCCAGGTCTATTTCTGTGTCAAATGATTGTGGTATCATGTACGTTTAGGCCTGGTTGCTATCTTTAGTATTACAGCTCAAATTCTATCTTAAGTTCTCATTGTCAGGCTGATTAGACGTTCCCAATGATCAGAAAGACATGGCCTTGATTTAATCAGCTCTTTGTGGTGATTAAAGTGAATTCATTGAGCAGGAAATGTGCAATGCCTCGTGCTCCAATCACATACTACATGGAGTAGATGTACTCCAATACTACAATGTACTACATGGAGAGGCCATAAATACATTAATCCCTGTCCAAGATTTAATTTACTTGTTAGAGCATAGGGATATTTAAATGCACACGTCATACTTTCCAACGGGGCACCACCATCTTGTAATTGAACCTTGGATTGGAATGTCAGTGCAATTAGACTGACATTTACCAGTCAGATGAAAATACCTGAAAGGTAAACATTGAAAACTGGCCCATTGGAGACAGGAAATTGTGTCGACAAGAAAGCAAGTATGACCGGGGGACTTTAAAGTGGGTTATGGCCAAGATTTTGCCCAATCTATAGAACAAATTACATTGTCCTCATTACACAGGTATTAAACCTGGATTGTGATTAGCGAACAAGCCATACCTTTCCAGTTCACGTTTACATACCAACTTTACCACTTCCTAGGCAGACTTCCATTTGAATAATCTAACAGGTTTAGTGAGTGCACTGGGTCTTCCTTACTTACAGGAGACCAAAAGAGTGTCGAGTGGGCGTAAGAAATTTCCTACTTTCATGCAACACTTGAAATCTTAATTTGAATTAAGGATTGTGAGAAAACCAGAAGAGATCTCCAATTACAAACAGGATAAGCAGCATATAAACAGAGCCATCCCTAAAGATATGCAACAAATGAAAAGTGTACTAGACCGAACTAGGCAAAATGCATTATGAGGAAGGATCGCTTAGAGCAACTTCTAAATGTTGGGGGGGGGTCTATGATTTTTAGCACCTGTTTTGTATTTTACCGTCTTCAAAACAGTTTGTGCCCATCTGATAACCTTGCAGAAAATATTCCTGAATCTCAGCACTTTTGTGATGCATCAACAAACTGCTATTTTGTCCTTGTGAGTTGCATGTGTATCTACGAACTGGTAAACCCATTCAGTAGTGGTGATGCTTGTCCTTCATTTTACACATACAATTTTGTAAACTTTAACACATCTTTGATGAGATTAATATGGCTCAGCTCACCAAGGCTTGTTAGCTGCATCAACAATAAAATTAGTGGCGCTATCATTTACATGACTATGACATTACAGAAACATCAAGACCGTTTCTGCTAGTATGCCATAGCCTCATGTTTTAAACACAGGAGTGTTAGCGGGCAACTTGGCACCAAAAACGTTATTGTTTGAAGATACAGGTTAATGCCATTTAAAATATACCATCAATCACATTCCAAATGTTGACACAGATAGCATTGTATGATTAAAAGCCAATAATTGCAGAGCTGCAAGATCAGACTGGTGATTATGATGAAACCCAATAGAAAAGAAGCCTGAACGGCTAAAATAAAGAACAACAATAGCATAAATGGCTTACCTCGCAATATCTCAAGTGATTCAATTATTACTGTTTATGTGCTGCATTTATAGAAATTAAGGGACATCGATACTCTCTCAAAGAGAGCACACCAACAATCATAACCATTCTAGCTTAATATACTGTTTATAGTACAAGTAATCTTTTTAGTTTTTCTTTCCTAAAATGTTGTCCTGTAGCTTGAGACAAACTGAAGGTATCGCCACATTCTTAAGCACACTTATACCTGATCATATTAGAATGGGGAAATTTTAGTTTATGGAAACATTGCGTTTAGCGATTTCTGTGGGAGCTGGGTAGTGGGAGCGTTTGACATATTGTCCCGATACCACTAAATCAATGAAACATCCATGGGTACTGCCAAATAGACTACCAGTTCTTTTCCATTGGGTTGCTTCATAATGCTCTCCATACCGTAAGTATGCATGTTTCAGTCAATTGTTTGGACGGAGAAGATGTTATGAGGCAAGATACTTCCAGGTAGTTTAGATTTTCATTTGTGCAACCACTTCAGAACTATTTGACAGAAAAGTTCTCGTAACCATCGCCAATACATTACACGGTCTATGGTACTTTGTATCTTAAATAACAATGTCTAAAATCCATTTGGCTTACTTTAGATGCCAAATTGAAGCACGCAGCTGTCTCTTTGCTACAGTAGAAGAAAAGCACTACTCATTGACATACAATACCTGAAATTAATGTGAGAATTTTAGTGTCTGTGTGAAGTCAACTTTGTGCATGTCAAATCGGCATCTTTATAAAATATGTTTATTAATGATGATCCAGGGTTGCAATATGTATAGCCGATTCCACCTGTACATAAAGAGCTGTATAAAGGGTAATGTTCCAAAATGCATTAAGAATAGGTGATTCATAGCAAAATAAGTAAACTACAAAGTACACTGCCAGCCATGTTTCCATTTAAAACCCTCACTGATAGGATAATGCTAATCAGTGGGTGATTTAATTCCAGTTTCAGGTCTTCTAGGTAATTTCAGTTTTCATAGTATGATTGCTTAAGGTCAGGATCAGTTTCTATTAAATTCTTCTATCCAAGTTGCAGCACTAACGGTACTATAGCCAAGACATCCCAAGAGTATGGTTTGTACTTTCTCAATGTGTGGGATCAAAGGACAAGGCTGTTAAACACTGATAACAATGTACTACAGTATTACCCATTTCTTATTATAAACCTATTGTCTTATGAATTATAAAGATATGCAAATGATGACCAGAAAAGTTCCAAATGCATACTTTTAGGACAGGCACGATTTACCCGGATGCAAATTCAGAGCTCAAGTATTAAATTATGGATATTGTGCATAGTAAGCAAATATGCACCCAATACGCCACCAAATGAGGAGAAAACTCTGCTGGAATAAAAATGGTCAAATACCATAGCCAATGCTTCTCGACGGTTTAAGTACTTCAGCTTGCAGAATTCATATATGTATTGCATATGTATATTACGCACATCCACACACTCTCATACAAAGTACACATATCCACATTAAATTTTTACAATGAGGGTATTGCAGTTCATGATTTCTGTTCGACATGTGACAAATATAGCATAATAAATCTGAAAGGGCTTACTGGTAGATATTTTCCCATCCTTCTGTAATAAGGACAAAATACAGCCTAAGAGTGTTATAATTTAAGTGCTATTTGTAGCTAGAAGGCAATTGTGTGAAACACAGCTTTATTGGCTGTAAACTAGCAAAAACATTGTAAGAAAGCATTGGTTTTGACTTTTGTCATATTTAAAGTGTTATTGAAAAGGCAGGGAATGCTAGTGTTCCTTTAGAAGAATACAAAAAATATAGCAGCAGATAAGGGAAGATCCCTCTAAATCTGAAACACATTACATCATGAAGGGGCTCTACTTTGCAAAATGTTATTGCCTTTATCTTCCAGTTTATCATATTAACACCCCCCCCCAAAAAAAAACAAAAAAAAACAGTGCAACAGAGATGATTTGCAGAAATCACAGTGGTCAAATGAAAAAGAAAAAACCCACAGGCAAGATGCATGGCCAACATATATGTAGTCCAGATATGAAGTGTGAAGGCATGGAAGCACGGCAGTGATGGTGTAACCTGGAACAGATGGCGGTGTTTACTTGTACAAAAGAGCTACGTTCTTAATCCAAATGATACTATTGTGGTGAAACTGAAGGGAACAGGCAGGACAGACATTGCATAGATTGCTTAGAAGATAACATGACCACAAAGAGTTCAGAAATATTGCATAAGAAAGCTTTGGGCCTCCCGTCTTCAGTTCATACAACAGATATATTGCTATGCCACAAAATAGATGCTTTTTTTCCTTCTTATTTTCAAATATGGACATTGAATAAAACAAAAACAGAAATTCTACATTAGGATGCTGGTGAAAGGCACAACGTTTTGAACCCGAACATAGTACAAGGAACACCAGCGATCCTTACTCTGGTCTTGTTTTTTTCTATATACCTCTGTAATTTTTATTTCCTTTTTTATACAAAACTCGATGCTAGATGGAGAAAGCTTTAAAAGAAAAAATAAATAAATATTCGGTTCCCCTATAGTTGGCATACACCTGTCACCCATAAGTTTGTCTGGTTTCTTCCAGTTGTTCACCTGCCAAGGGCTATGGTTGCAAAACCACACGATACTCCAACAGCTTGCTACTTTTTCAGAAGACCTCTCTTTGCTGGTTTATTTAAGAAATGCTTAAAGACCATTGATGAGTCTGACCTTTCTAATAACACATTGCACATTTTAGTTGTAAGCCCAACAGGCATAATTTAACTCCGATCTTTCCTTCATAAAAAAGAAAATGCCGTGATAGGCAAAGTTCATAACAGATGTTTAGTCATACCAGATTCCCATCCCAGCTTTCAGTCCATTTGCCCAATCATGGACCCTCCATGGGCTTTCAAAGTGCAAACAGGTTCAGAGGATCCAGATGCGTACATCGCTTAAGTCATGCCCGACTCTAGTCTGAGCCAATGAAGACCCTGTCTAGTGTAATGTACCAACTGAATCATAGTGCTGTTCAGGGCTAGGGGACAAACGGATGTATCCAGATCTGCAAAGAATTCTGAAAAAGAAAAGTGTAGAGTCAGAAAATTTTATTTTTATAGGATATACAGCATAATTTCTGCAGGACAAAAAGCAAAGGCTGTCTGATCATAGAAGGTAATCCAAACCATAGGCTGTCCATAATGTCAATTCTAGCAAAGTGTAACGAGGGCATAGATTTTAAAGATAAGAATCAAGACTTTCAGGACTTGTTTGTGGTTAAAAGGCTGTTTGAACCCAAATTCTTTTGCAGAAACATTTGAGGGATTACCCAATTATTGACGGGAAAATTACCAGCCTAATGAAAGGTTCTATGAACCTTTTGCAGAAACCACAACATAATCGTGAATAGGGGGCATTTTCATATTGATCCAAACAGCACAAAAGCAGAGAAACCAGCTAATGATTATATACAGCTCATGTAAAGAGTTCCTGGTTTGACTGGACTTTGCAAAAATACTGCAATGAATGGGAGACAGCATTCAAATTTTGGCACTGTACACTCCCCTGAGCATGTATATGTCATCTGATGCATAGAAAAAAAAAAAAAAATATATATATATATACACACACACACACACATGTATAAAGCCGCCAAAATATGTAATGGTCCGTTTGCTGTAAATTTCACTATGACAAAGTGAATGTTTGGTTATCTGAGGTTTCATATTTCTTTATGGTGTTAAATTTTACTACTAATGTTTTAATTTTATATAAATATATCTTCCTGGAGGCAACGACAGTATAATGAATAGTGAAAGGCGATTGAGTACGAGTTACGTAAGTTTTTTTTGTTTTTTAAATCTATGTAAGAATTGATGAGAAAACTTACCTTTGTTTTCCTTCGCGAGCAAGTCTGCCTGCTCCCATATGTCATACGCATTCAGGAAATAGGAGGTGATATTGACGTACGATGATGCTACCTGATGAATAACTTGAGGGATATAGACCGATGAACCTTGCTCGCCACCATTGCTAGTATTGGATCTTTGCTGAGATCCCCCAGAACTGGCAGGCAGATTTGTTTGGGAGAGAGGGGAAGGAGTACCAGTACTTCTGTAAAAAGCAAAAGTGAAGACAAAGAAATGTCATTGTAAGGTTTAGTGTAAGAAAACAGTCTAACCTTTATCCAAAATGGAGAGATTCCTAAAGAATACAACTAACGTCATTATATTACTCAGTACATCAAAATGTTGGATTTTCCTGGTTTACTTTTGAGCAGTACAAATATACCACAATGAAAGTGTTTAAAAGAACACCCTGTCCAGGCTAAAAATTAAGCTAGTTGAATGCTTTGCAATGCTTCTGTACCCTCAATCCACTGTGAAGTTTAACCCCTTAGTGACCAGGCGGTTTTACAAAAGTCCGTCCTTTAGTGACCGCTGCTGTTTTTACGTTTCTGCGCTGTTGGTGTTTAGGTAAAATTTTCCTCTTACTCGTTTATGCAACCCACACATATTATACACCATTTTTCCCGCCATTAAATGGACTTTCGAAAGATACCATTATTTCCATCATATCGTATAATTTACTATGAATAAAAAAAAAAAAAATATGAAATCTGGAGAAAACACAATTTTTGAAATTTAATCCCCAAAACCTCCAACTGCCAGAAAAGACCCCGGCTAAATGGTTTCAAAATTTTGTACCGAGAATAGAAATACCCAATTTTTTCATGTTTTTGCTTTTTAACCCCATCACTGCTGAGCCATTTCACCTCTGTGCGCTGAGCTCATTTTGACCATTTTAATGCTCATCATTCTTAAATGCCAGCCAAGGTCCTATTTTAGTAAACCTCCCAGACAAAAAGTTTTTACATTTTTTTTATTACAAAATTTAATTTTTCCAACAAACCTGGTCATGTTTATGTATTATAGGAAAGGGCATGATCAGGCCTTTCCAACGATATAAACCATGACCCTCTAGCTGCCACAGATCAGGAGATACAGGGATCCAAAGATCCCCCTATCTCCACTTGGCAGCTAGGGGGTTAACTGGCCCACTGATGTCCTCACACAGGTGAGGATGTCAGTGGGTGCAGGGTGACCCGGAGGCTTGGCTGACATCCAAGAGGTCAGCCACCTACAGGTTTGAATTACGATTCAACGCTGAATCGCGATCCAGCAGCGAAATAGTTAATGCTATAAACCGCTAAAAAAGGGAGACTCTCCCCTTTCCAGCGGTGCAATTTTTTTTTCTACGATGTATGATTGGGGAGATAGAGGGCTGCAAAGGAGCCCCCCTTCCTGATTTTTACTGCAGGCACTGGTGGGCAGAGGCGTAACTAGAAACCTCAGGGCCCAGGTGCAGGAACCAGGATGCCCCCTACCCTAGGCAACAACATATTTTGTTCCTCCTCCCACTTTTTAAGCACTCCTGACAAGCCTAGCAAGGCGAAACGCGCGTCAGGTGCCTGAGGGGCAGGGAACCTCTATCCCAAGCTTCACCCAGGCACCTTTGTGGTATTGAATACTCTGCTAAATGTTATGGCATTGGTGCCCTATTTTTGTAATCTACAACTCAGGTTGTGCGGAGGCAGAATTATTCTTTGTTTAAAGGAAGATGCAGGAAATTTGAATTTGGTGTTATCAATTGTGTTTAAATGATTGAACCGTGAAATAATTTCCCTCAAAATCCGTTTCAATTAGGACAATATTTATACATCTTGCAATAGAAACGGTTTGCTTCTCCTAGTGGGGAGAAGCCTTTTGTCTTTGTGTTGGGGTGAATATACCAATACACTCCGCTTGTAGTGATGAGCAATTCCTCTGACCCCCCTTTTCTTCCCACTGTTCTCCTCTCTGTATGCTTATGCGCCATTTGGGCATTATTTACATTAGCTATTAAATAGGGCTGGGGAAATTAACAATTGATTAATCGTTAAAATTTTTGATTGATTACATTTATTTTGATCACGGGGGCCCATCAGCTCCTGTATCGGACTTTAGGAGTCTGAGTCCGGAGCTGTACTGGCTTCCTGGGGCCCTGGGCGGCCCTACAGCCGCCCTCCAGTCACATGCGCGATGCAACTGGCGCAGGAAGAAGACGGCAGACGAGAAGGCAGCAGAGGAGCGGTCAGTATGGTGCTGCCTGTCTCAGTTCAGCCTCGGACCCAGCCAAACCCCAGCAGGGCCTAGACCCCAGGCACACACCAGGCCCCAGACAAGACCCAGGGCCCAGACCTCAAGGCTCAGACCCCAGACCCAAGGGCCAGTGCCCAGACCCAAGCAGATCAGCTAAAAGTAGTTGGATCTGTATGTGCGTTATAATTAAATCAATTAAAAAAAATTTGATTAATCGACCACAAAAATTTTAATCACCAGCCCTACTATTAAATTATCAGGTTCAGCATCGGTAATATAGGAGTATATACAGTGGCATTTGTTTTTAATTACACTTTTGTTGTGGATCTTGATCAAGACCAGTTTTTTTTATTTAAATCTCTATTGAGTGACCATAAAAGTTACGTATCAATTATTTTTCACATATACGTTTGTCAATCCTTTCACTTGTTCTCCGGTAGAAAAAGTGGTCCACCTGTTTAGGAGGCCCAGCACGTGTGTATTACCTAGGATTAAACCCCTTATTTCTCCTGTGACTATTAACCGTTACAAAATACCTTTTTTCTTATAAATTATGTTGCGCAACACTACATTTGTGTAGTGATTTCTCTACTTTAATGAAATGCTTTAGAAGGAAAATATAAGATACGTTCTAGTTAAAAGGTTATATAGCATGAGGCTGTATATTCATGGAATATTTACCTTTTTGGTATGCACAGCATTGGCTGGTGGGGGACAACCTACGTTGAGGCAGACTGACGGCAGCGAATCCCATGCACCATGTGTGATATTTCCTGTGTCTGGGCCAAAAGCGGTACATCTGTGGAATACTGGCTTAAAGGGGAGCAGTCTGCACGTGGACAGAAACCCCCACGTTACAGAAACCTCTGCAGAAACTTTAAACCCCGAAGCCCAGAAAACCCTTTGCTCCATGCAGGGTGCACTTTTGGGGTTAGGGTCCCCCTCATGGGAGCTACTGTTGTGGTGATTTTCAGGAGGGAGCTCCACCGGGAACCCACGTTGCTGAGCCTTTCTTGGCCCCAGGAGCTCAGGCAGCAGTGACCATGCAGCCTCATCTGGGGGTAACTGCTACACGCTGCCATCCGTGCCCCTGCCTCCGGATTTGGGCTCTTCTTGGACTGTGACACTGAAGGGGCCCGAGCTATCAAACGGTACCCCTGGATTGCCGCTGCTCCCCTGAAATTCCCCACAAACAAGGACCCTTGCTCTGTATGACTGCAGTTACAGTTATTTGTAAGGCGCCACCAAGTTCCATAGTGCTGTACAGTGGGAGAGACAGAATAACCAATATACATACAAGCTAAGCATCAGAGAACAGTATCAGAGAGGCCCCTGCTCAAGGTGCTTACAATCTGAGCGGACCTGATGGAGAGCAGGCTGGATGGTGGTGCCAGGATGTCTGGGGGTGGGGATGTTAACTGTTATCTGATGGTGAACCAAATAAAAACAGGCCAGTTGAAATGGGCAGGGAGTCTGCTTAACCCAATATGACCAGTGTTGTCTGATTTATTGGGAGAAATTAAGAACGGTCAGTGAATCAGCGCTCCTTGCTGAGAGGAGAATCCCGGAACTGGCGGAGGCGAACGAGACATGGCGGCCGTGGGAAAATATTTGACCTTGGGCTATTCGTGTTACAAAGTAGTTCTCCAAATATGAGAGATTAACTTTTTTTAACTAAAATCAGTTCTGATAGGGTGGTTTTACTAATCTGACAGATTATTTTATATATGAAGTCTTCATCTGGTTGTCAGTTTTTATGTTTATTTTCATGTTTATGTACCCTGATGAAGTCTACTGCGTAGACGAAACGCGTTGGATTATTTTATTTGTTTTTATACCCATTAAATACTGCTTTGAATACTGAAAAGCCCTCTGTTTCCTGCGGCGGCAAGAGTACCAGGCTGAGATTCCAGAACCATGCAGATGTGGGGTAACAACTATGTTTGTTGATATGACATAAAGAATATACTGTATATCCTGTGAGTGCGATTCATAATTTGTGTTTATGAAGTAACGTATTGCACAATAGTGTGTTCTATTGCCTCTGCAGATTCCCAATATTCATATATTTTTGTATGCTGTGTTGAGACGCCCAGGGAAGAGCGGTCTGGGAATCTTGAGGTTTACATATTATATATTTAATATTTACCTTGTGTGTCACATCACGATTAGATTTTTATTTGATTCAGAATCAGATAACAACAGTTAACATTCCCGCCCCCAGACATCTCGGCACTTCCATTCAGCCTGCTCTCCATCAGGTCCTCAGAGTGCAAGCTCTTGAGCAGGGGCTTCTCTGATACTGTTCTGTGTTTAACTTGCATGTATATTGGTTATTCTATCTCTCCCATTGTACAGCGCTACAGTACTTGGTGGCACCTTATAAATAACTAACTGCAGTCATACAGAGTAAGGGTCCTTGTTTGGGGGGATTCCAGGGGAGCAGCGGCAATCCAGGGGTAACCGTTTGATAGATCGGGCCCCTAGGGTGTCACAGTCCAAAAGCACCCACATCTGGAGGCAGGGGCACGGATGGCAGCGTGTAGCAGTTATTCCCAGCTGATGCCGCATGGTCGCTGCTGCCTGAGCTCCTGGGGCCAAGAAAGGCTCAGCAACGTGGGTTCCCAATGGAGCAAACTCCTGAAAAATAAACAACGGTAGCTCCCATGAGGAGGACCCCAATCCCGAAAGAGCACCCTGCTGGAACAAATGGTTTTCAGGGCACCAAGGTTTAAAGTTTCTGCAGACGGCTCCACTAAAGTAAATGTGGTGCATTTCTGGAATGGGATTGTTTGGCTCGTCTAGCTCCTTGGATTGTGATTGGCTGGGGTTTCAAACCCAGCTCATGCTTTCAACCCCAGGCTTCTCCTGGTGTCAGATACAGTGAGCAGGAGGGACAGGCTCAAAGGCATTTTGGATTCTGTTCTGCTGGGGGAAAGTCACAAAAACAACACTTTTAACCTTAAAACATAGACAAATAGCTTAAATGAGGGGAATAGCAGAGGAGCAAGATTTTAGTACAGTCCACAGTCTCTGAGCAAGGGGTTCCGCGACAATCTGTATTCTTCAATGACCGGCATAAGCATTTGTTGTATAATCTGCTTTCTTACAGCAGGGCTCAGGCACTATTTGTTTTTGTACAGGGCTGGGCACAGAGTTTGGGGTAAAGTTTAGAAGGGAGTTTTTTGATGTGGGGGCCAAAAGATAGATTTGGGTCTAACCACATACCTAGATATTTGAGAGAACGACTGGTCAGCGACTCAGCGTGCAATTTGATTTTATCCTGACGCATAGATTGTTAGGTTGTAATTTATGTAGTATAGGTGCTGTTCCAAAAGAGCATTGCAACGGTTTTGTCCATATTTAGAAAATGTTTGTTATCTGCGATTCACTTTTATACCTCTGAATTGTTCGTGCAGCACTGCCTCCAGCTGCGGGAGATTTGGTTTGCTGGTATAGATTACCGTGTCTGCGTACAGTTGAGGCTTTGCAGAGGTTAGGTAGATCATTTATGAACCTCCTGAAATGCAGGTGGCCTGTGTGCAAAAAAATGCTCAGCACATTGGGAAGAAACGACTCTGTACTTTCTAATGCACAAGGATTTCTTATCCATTTCAGTGCCAAGGGTCATCCATTTAAAAATATATTCGTCTCACAAATTATCTTTTTATATCTATGGAAAGGTGTACCATGTATCTGTAATCACAGTGATCATAGATCAGAAAGTGAATATATGAACCTAGAGTAAATTCATAATACTACAACTTTACATACGTACCTTCCAACACACTGAGAAGGTGCTTGTGCAGCTCGGGAAGAACTCTAGAAAGAAAATATAATGTAAATGTGACACAATATAAATGTTAGCAAGATATATCCATGTTGAAACAACAATATAATTTTAGATAAAGAAATTATGCCAATAAGACTTTAACGTAACGCTTTATTGCAGGGCTCAAAATTTCCACTCGAGTTAAGTGAGGGCGAGTGGAAAAGCACACGCAGGCAGCACAAGAAATTATTTTGTGCTATGTATTACGGCGGTGCCACCATGCAGACCCACCTTCACCAGGCTGCACGGTGGCAGGGAACAGCTGCCTAACCTGACCAAGCTCATCTGTCACTGGCAGGGGGGTGGAGAGGAGCGTCCCTGCCTCCTTGCTCTGCTCACACTGGGGTCTGATGACTGGGTATACATGTATCTGGGGTCTGATGTCTGGGTATTAATGTACATTTTTGTAACCTTATTCTAAATAAAAACCTTTAACAGTAATTTCAGAAGCTAATTTAAGGGTTTGTGTTTAGGGGCAGAGTTAAGGGCTAGGTAGGTGTTAGGTGGAGCAACTGGTGGCGAGTAACTCTTATGGCCTGGTTAGTAGCTTGGGACTTGAAATTTTAAGCCCTGCTATATTGGATATATATTTTTTGATGTAAATCCAAAATCCACAACCTTCCACGTTTATACTGTTTGCCCAAAATGCAAAACATATGACATATACATGAATATGTATCACCACAACATAACAATTTGGTTTGCCGCCATTTCCCATTAGGTCAAAGGGTCAGTTTTTAACCTATGTAACTAGAAACGCATCAGTCCATGACTAATGCACAATGCTAATGATTTACCCCTCTCACAGGAAAAGTCTCATGTTTAACCTAAGCTGCTGGTAAACTCTTGTGCCACAACCCATCAACAACTGTCAAAGCAAGAAGGGTTGAGGTTTTATGTTCCATTAAATAAATAATATACATAAATTTCTTACCTTGAAGTGTTCCCCAAGAGTGCGGGAATACTTGAATACAGTGTCTTTTTTGTAGCGGAACATTGCCATAAAGAGAACGGACTGGCAACGCATACTGGAAGAGACCATAAAAGTAAAAGGTTAATGCCTTTTTAAAAATAAAAATAATAAAAGCTCATCTGACCGAGTTCCGCTGAGCAGAACACTATGAGGTTTCTGTAGAATGACCAACAGTTCGTAATATAAATCTTGAAGTTGCTTTGCTTTCGGTGTACTGTCGAACCCGCAGTAAAAATTCTGTTAACAAAAAAATTAAAACTCCTCTTAAAAATGTACTAACATACCAATTTCAATGCATAATTTTGGAACCACCAATTAATATATGTATCAAAACTCAGACAGTTTGGTCCCAGGAGTACAATGTAAGGGTGCAATATTAGCAGGTTTCTGATCTGCTGCCCAAACAAATACAATAAAAAGCTTCAAAGAGGATAGCTTTAGAATTTCTCCAAAGACAGCTGCACTTACCATAAAGTGGCCAAAGCCTTTTCATGTGCAGGTCCTGAGCGTTCTGTAAAGTTATTCTGCTTCATTATGAATCTGGGCAAAAAAAAAAAACCTATGTTAAGAATGATCAAATGTGTCTTCTGCTCTATGAATAGTTCCAAGAACAGTATCAAAACCTTTCTAGAACTGTGCATTTGGCATCAACTACTACTTACTGTGTGCATTCAGATGACCCAGTAAGTACCATTCATTGTAGTTTAGCTTTGTAGTTCATTGCTTGGAGGCATCACTGGTTATATTATTATACATTATTATTTTATTCTGTAGAATCAAGAATTGTGACCCTGTGCTTGTAGATAATACAAATCCAGTGACTTACTTGATGAGATCAATAGTCTCTGCAAACATGGTATAAGCAGATTTTGGGGTCTGTGCATCAGACTCCATTGCAAGACCACATTCGATGAAATACATGGCAGCATCCAAGTAGTTGAGCGCCTTCGCAATCTTGTTCGGCTAGAAATTTAAAAACAACATTGTGTTAGATGGGCAAAAGTCCTCTTCTATTTAATTTTTTACCCACATATGCCATATAGCACAAACCATAGAAACACTTGACAAACCAGAGGGTGGGGGGGGGGTTTAAACAATTATGACAACTTCCTACACAAGTCCCTGGATTCTGCGCTCAGCAAGTAGCACTGAATTAATGTCAATTCTTAATTTCTCTCAAAGCAGACAACACCGATCAGATTGAGTTAATCCTATTACCAAACTCAGCCCACCCAGACATCCCAGCACCGCAGTCAAAACCTGCTCCCCATCCGGTCCACCCAGCACAGTCACAATAGTCATACAGGGAAAAGGTCCTGGTTTGGGGTCACAGGGGAGAAGTGGCGCTCATGGCAACACTGTACATAAAATAACATTACCAAAACTGCAGGAGGACAGTTCTGTGCAAGGGGTTCCGTGACAGTAACCATTAACAATAAAGATATTAACACCTATCATAGCCATCAGGCAATATGGTACAGATGGTTCACACACCCTTCACATGGCACAGGGTGAATTCAACATATGAGATGGTAAGGAAACAACATAAAAACACCAGACCAGCACCTCTTAAACATCACAAAGTCCAAGGTGGCTACCTGTTATGGTGGCTTGCCGCAGCTACCACTCTGTCACACCAAAAACTGACCATCTTTGGGACCTGCAGATGTATACTAAAACGACCGCTGATGGAGGTGCCAGGCTGGGCACCAGTCAATCCATCCCAGTAATGTTATTTTATATACAGTGTTGCCATGAGTGCCAATGCTCTCTGAAATGTTTTTTTTTTGTGAAAGGATTTTACCAGGAAGGATACATTGAGATTTCTCTCGTTTTCAAGTATGTCCTGGGTGGCGAGTATGTACCGTTAGGTGTCTTGCCAAGGACACTTACTGGAGAGGTTGCTCGCTGGGATCGAGCCCATGACTCCACAGGCTCTCTCCATGCAGAGCAGTGATGTTACCTCTACTCCACCCAGCCGGCCCTGGGTCCCCCCAAAGAAGGACCCTTACTTTGTATTACTGCAGTGACTGTGTGAGGTGGACCTGATGGGGACCAGGTTGGACTGCGGTGCTGGGATGTCTGGGTTGTTAACGGTTATCCGATTCTGTACCGAATAAAAGGAGGCCTGCTGAAGTTGCCAGTGAGTCTGCTTAACCAAATATGATCAGTGTCGTCTGCTTTATTGGGAGAAACTAAGAGCTGACATTGATTCAGCGCTGCTTGCTGAGGGAAGAATCCAGGGACTAGCAGAGGAAAACACGTACAAAGGCCAAGAGAAAAATCTTTGACCTTGGATCCCGTCACACTACAAGGAGGATCCCCCACACCGACACCAAACAGTTCCAGATGGATTCTAGAACTCCACACAGTCAGAACAGCCAGAAACCACAGACATCCGACTATCCTAGCCCTGCAGGAGCTGTTCGTTAGACAAGGCCAAGACCCAGCAGGGTTAAAGAAGATAGGACTGGCTGGCAGTGCTGGGAACAAAAAGTTCCTTTCTGGTCCAGCCGAAAAGAACCATGGCAGCAGAGTTTAAATCGGCAAATGCAGGAGGTGCTGGCCCAGCTTGACAGACCTGGTTCTGCACAGTACAAGCCAGGATGCAGGGATTTTGTTCGCTGGTAGATGTGGAGGGAGACTACAACAGAAGGACTATCGTGGATAGGTCTTCCCCATTGATGAAGAAAAGTACTGGCACCAGTGGGATTTACGCGTGCCTTGTATGGGAGAACAGCTGCAAGAGGAATGGCTGGGCATTAGATGGACTTGTACAGCAAACCATCGGAGAGCCCTGTATCCATCGTGCAGTGTCATCTCAGTCTGAACAAGTGTGTCCATGGTTGGAGGATAGCAACCCCACAGAGGGCTTTGGCAGTCCTGGGTTGTTATTTGAGTCACTTACTACAGACCCAGCCTTTGGGAGTGAGCCATAATAGCAGAGCAGCAAAGTTTTAGTACAGTCCACAGTCTGAGCACGGGGTTCTGTGACAGGTACAGATGGCACAAACACCCTGAACCTATAGGCACAGGGTGAATTCAACTTAAGAGATGGCAAGGAAACAACATAAAGCACCAGCACCCACCTCCCGGTCTGTGCACCTGGAGTCCAAGGGGGGGGGGGGGCTACCATCACATAATCCTTAATCATTTCCGTTTAAATAAAATATAGCACTTTACAGTCTAGTCATCTAAACGAATGGAGTTTTATTGGCAGCCTGCACCATGCCTTCTGATTATTGCAAAGAAACTGTTGGAGGCTGAAACATAATATTTGTGGGATCTACGGTTAATCCCATTACTGTAATGAGATGAACGAAAAATGTATTTATCACTTATGGAAATAATTTAGTAGGCCATTAAGAACATGTAATCCTTTGGGAAAATGCTACTTGCTGAGGAATTAATTGACAGAAGAAAGTATAGGTATGTGTGCCAGATGTGATTTGGCACAAATGAAAGGCAGCATTAACATGAATATCAGTATGCATTGGGCTAAATTCTACATATACAGGCAAACAATTAGAATCAGATGATTGATGCATTTTTGGTCATGCGGGCTTCTGCTGGCCTGGGAAAGTTTCACACCATCATTAAGAATTACCACCAGGTTTTTGCAATCATGACTTTTTCCTAGGGCACTGCATCCTGTCCCTGCCCTAGATTGCCCTAAGGGCTAGATTTTTAAGGAGTACATAGGGGAAATGTAATCCAATACTGCAAAGAAAAAACCAAAAAACAGGTGTATAGGACATTGGGTCATAATCACAGTAGAGATAAAAAGACCAATGTCTATTTGTTGTTCCACAGGTTCACAAAAAAAATTGGGGGGGGGGGGGTAACCAAATATAAGTTAGCATTATAAAATAGAGTTTACTTCAAGCTTAATAGACGTTAAGTTTTAACTTAAAAGCTTTTGATATGTCAAAGACAAGATGCTAAACAATGAGGTGATGTTCTGTCTAACCTTGAAAGGAAAACAAACCTTCAAGCGTTCGCAGGCATAGGAAAGTTGGAAATAATACTGTCTACCCTAAGGTTCGTACAGACTTTCTCAGATAATCCCAGGTCTCCGTTGGGAGCGCTCATTATCAACTGGATGGGATGATTAGTAATGTAGCTCTGTGACCATCATCCCATCCAGTTGATAGAGCGCTCACAACTGAGACCGGGGATTATCGGAACAAGTGTTTCTCTACAAACCTTGGGGTAGACCGTATTATATCCAATTTTCCTATGCCCAAGAACCCTTGAATGTTCGCCTTCCTATCTTTTAGCTGCTCTGCTTTAACCTCTAAAAGGTTACACAGAACGTCACTTAGGAGCTACCCCTTTATTAGCATCTTGTCTCGGATATTCTCGGAGGTTCTACAGCAGCTGTCTAAAGTAAAGACAAATAAGTCAATGGGCCTGATGGGATCCACCCTAAATTATTAAAAGAGCTCAGTGATGTAATAGCAAAACCGTTAACAGATCCTTGTTAACGGGAGTCGTCCCAGAAGACTGGAAATTAGCAAATGTTGTGCCCATTTACAAGAAGGGTAGTAGGGAGGAATCAGGGAACTATAGGCCAGTTAGTCTAACGTCAGTAGTGGGGAAATTAATGGAAACCATGTTAAAGGAAAGGATTGTTGAACATCTAAAAACACATAGATTACAGGATCAGAAACAACATGGGTTTACCTCAGGGAGATCATGCCAAACTAATCTTATTGATTTTTTTGATTGGGTAACAAAAATAATAGACACAGGTGGTGCAGTAGACATTGCTTATTTAGATTTCAGTAAGGCTTTTGATACTGTTCCGCATAGAAGGCTTATCAATAAATTGCAATCTTTGAGCTTGGATTCCAATATTGTTGAATGGATTAGGGAGTGGCTGAGTGACAGACAACAGAGGGTTGTGGTAAAGGGAGTTTATTCGGCGCAAGGTCTTGTTACCAGTGGGGTACCTCAGGGGTCAGTACTTGGACCCATTCTCTTTAATATTTTTATTAGTGATATTGCAGAAGGTATTAATGGAAAAGTATGTCTTTTTGCTGATGACACAAAGATTTGCAACAGGGTTGACGTTCCTGGAGGGATCAGCCAAATGACAAATGATTTAGGTAAACTAAAAAAATGGTCGGAGTTGTGGCAATTGAGTTTTAATGTGGATAAGTGCAAGATAATGCACCTGGGACGTAAAAACCCAAGGGCTAAATATAGAATATTTGATACAGTCCTAACCTCAACATCTGAGGAAAGGGATTTAGGGGTCATTATTTCATAGGATCTAAGGGTAAGTAGTCAATGTAATAGAGCAGCAGGAAATGCTAGCAGAATGCTTGGTTGTGTAGGGAGAGGTATTAGCAGTAGGAAAAGGGAAGTGCTCATGCCACTGTACAGAGCACTGGTGAGACCTCACTTGCAGTACTGTGTGCAGTACTGGAGACCGTATCTCCAGAAGGATATAGACATCTTAGAGAGAGTTCAGAGAAGGGCTACTAAAATGGTGTACGGCTTGAAGGAGAAAAGTTACCAGGAAAGGCTTAATGATCTTAACATGTACAGCTTGGAAAAAAGACGAGACAGAGGAGATATGATAGAAACATTTAAATACGTAAAGGGAATCCACAAGGTAGAGGAAGGGAGTATATTTAAAAAGGAAACAAAGTAGCAAAACAAGAGGACATAGTCTTAGATTAGAGGGGCAAAGGTTTAAAAGTAACATCAGGAAGCATTATTTTACTGAGAGGGTGGTGGATACATGGAACAGTCTTCCAGTTGAAGTGGTAGAGGCCAAAACAGTAATTGAATTTAAGCAGGCATGGGATAGGCATAAGGCTATCCTAAACAAAAGATAAATCCAGGTAAAGTATCCATGTAATTGGGCAGACTAGATGGGCCGAAAGGTTCTTATCTGCCGACATTTTTCTATGTTTCTATATACAAACAGCTTTTGATTTCCCTTTCGTTTTAAATGTTGTAATAGAGGTTTTACCTTTAGCATTAGAAGTCCGTGAGTTCACGGTTTCTTGGATTATCAGACTGAATCCTGCAATCACTGAGCAGCAAATCATATTACCTGTGCTTCATGTAACGGACAAACCTGGCCTGCATGTACTCACTGGGGTACAATTTTCACTGTAGTATTAGCGCTAGACTGATCATTGTCTCATCTGTTAGAACCCTCAAAATCGAATATACCATTTTACGCATGTTTAGTTTATCTGGCCGATTTGTGTTCCATTTAGTCTTGTCCATTTACAATAATTACGCAGTGTTACAAAAACATTTGTACTTAACCTATCTTTGCTAGTATTTTAATAGAATTTTGCTGTCACAGTTCTAGGTTCTAGAAGAAAATCCCCCGTACAGAGCATGTGTAAACTTTAAACAATTTAGTGACTTGTGTAACAACTTTAGTGTTTGAGACATAAAACAGGAATGCCAGATTTAAAATGAATAGGCCCTTTAGGTTCTCTGCAAAGAGCTGCATGGAGAAGATAACAAACGCTTGTGCAAACAGATTAAGAATGCTATGGTTAACTGAACTCTAGAAATAATGGAAAGTTAAGCAACCACTGTTTGCTCAACATTTTCATCAAATACAGATTTAAGGATTCGTGTTACATTAGGAAAAAAAAGAAAATGACAATTGGTAAGGAGTTCTTGTCTATTGAAATTCTCCACTTAGGCAGCCGGCACACGAGCGTACTGTGCTGCGTCCATTACGGACGCACTTTTTCACGGGAGATATTGCGAGTACTGCATAAAGTGCGTCCGTAATGTCTGATGTCTCCACACCCTAGGAAAATACATGGTAGCGTTATTTCTGCGTCCGTTTAGCTTTTTAACGTCGATGTTATTTTTGCGCCCGTGGCTTTATTCTTTGCCCGTCCGTGAACAAGTGCGCAGGTGCTTCTTGTGGTGTGTTTAATTGACTCCTTTATAAAGCTACGACGGACAGCAAACAGTACGGTCAGACGGACGCAAAATGTTTGCTAGTGTGCCGCCAGCCTTAGCTGTGCAGCCATTAGACTGCCTTGTCGGTCTTTTTCTTTTGTACGGTTTGCGTTTCTCAGATATATACAGAAATATACAGCTTAGACGTGTCCTAAAATGGTTTGTATTTTTAGGGAAGAATAAAAAGCACAAACAACCTCTTAATAGCAAAGTCGTGTGAGCCTTTTAAAACACACTTCTAAACCTAACTTTTTTATATAAAAGAAAACAGATTCTACAAGAGGAATAAACCTGCAAAGTAAGGATTAAAAAAAAGGAGAACCGGTGGCTCCTTGAAACTTTACCATTGGGAAAGACAGATTTACTGTAAAAATGTCATGCAATCAGTAGGCTTCATCTCAACAGAACGCCAAGAGATGCTGCCATGGAAAACATAGATGTCAAAGTTACCCTGTACACTATATTGAAAATTAACATTTATTTACTTGCAAAGTATTTTACCAGGAAGGATACATTGAGATGTCTCTCATTTTCAAGTATGTCCTGGGTTCAAGAGCATTGAAATTTTACAGTCGTTCCAGAAATACAAAGTAATAAATGCAAGATATCAAGAACAAAACACAAATACAGTATACAGATTAACACAGAAAATATGTACGTAATATAGTTACTATGTTACATGTTTACAGGTGCATTCTGTACTGAGGTATGCTAGTAAAGGAGCTCTTGAGTGACTTAAGACTGGGGGAAGATTTTATGGTGTCTGGAAGGTTATTCCATAACTGTGGTGCTCTGTAGGAAAATGAGGATCGAGACACTTTCTTTTTGTATTGTGGTATTGCAAGTAAGGTGGTGGTCCTGGATCGGAGGTTATAGAATGAGGGAACTGCTAGGGGAAGCAGCCTAGTCAGGTAGGGTGGTAGCTTCCCAGAAAATCTCTTAAACACCAGGTTGGAAAGGTGAAGGGTGAGTCTAGATTCCAGCGACGGCCAGTTTAGCTCTTTTAACATGTCACAATGATGGGTCATGTAATTACATTCTAGCACAAAGCGGAAGAATGAGTTATAGAATGTAGTAAGTTTCTGAAGGTGTGTTTGTGGGGCCGCTGCATACACTACATCTCCGTATTCAATATCCAGCATAAGCATTTGTTGTACAATCTGCTTTCTTACCACGGGGCTCAGGCAGGATTTGTTTCTGTACAGGGCACCTAGTTTGGGGTAAAGTTTAGATGAGAGTTTTTCTATGTGGGGGCCAAAGGATAGATTTGGGTCTAAAAACATACCTAGATATTTGAGAGAAGTGACTGTGGTCAGCGTGCCGTTTGATTTTGTCCTGACATGTAGATGGGGATTTTGCAGTTTATGTAGTTTACGTGCTGTTCCAAAGAGCATTGTAACAGTTTTGTCAGTATTTAGAAAAAGTTTGTTATCTGTGATCCACTTTTCTACCTCTGAATTGTTCTTGCAGCACGGCCTCCAGCTGTGGGAGATCTGGTTTGCTGGTATAGATTACGGTGTCATCTGCATACATGTGTACAGTTGAGGCTTTGCAGACATTGGGCAGATCATTTATGAATAATGTGAATAGCAGGGGGCCGAGTATCGAGCCTTGGGGTACTCCACACGTGACTGGGAGGGAGGAGCTGCCAGAGATGGACACATGTTGCGATCGGTTGGATACATAGGATTCAATGTAATAGAGCAGCAGGAAATGCTAGCAGAATGCTTGGTTGTGTAGGGAGAGGTATTAGCAGTAAGAAAAGGGAAGTGCTCATGCCACTGTACAGAGCACTGGTGAGACCTCACTTGGAGTACTGTGTGCAGTACTGGAGACCGTATCTCCAGAAGGATATAGACATCTTAGAGAGAGTTCAGAAAAGGGCTACTAAAATGGTGTACGGCTTGGAGAAAAGTTACCAGGAAAGGCTTAATGATCTTAACATGTACAGCTTGGAAAAAAGACGAGACAGAGGAGATATGATCGAAACATTTAAATACGTAAAGGGAATCCACAAGGTAGAGGAAGGGAGTATATTTAAACGGAAACAAAGTAGCAAAACAAGAGGACATAGTCTTAGATTAGAGGGGCAAAGGTTTAAAAGTAACATCAGGAAGCATTATTTTACTGAGAGGGTGGTGGATACATGGAACAGCCTTCCAGTTGAAGTGGTTGAGGGCAAAACAGTAATTGAATTTAAGCAGGCATGGGATAGGCATAAGGCTATCCTAAACAAAAGATAAATCCAGGTTAAGTTTCCATGTAATTGGGCAGACTAGATGGGCCGAAAGGTTCTTATTTGTCGACATTTTTCTATGATTCAAACCAGGTTAGTGTGTGATCACCAATACCAGAGTTTTTAAGTTTTTGTAATAAGATGTCATGGTCTACGGTGTCAAAGGCCTTGGAAAAATCAAGGAAGATGGCTCCAGTTAGGTCTCCTTGTTCCATGCCAGCTTGGGTATCATTGCAAACTTTTAAAAGGTCGGTTGTAGTTGAGTGATTTGGACGAAAGCCGAATTGATCTGGGGTTAAATAGTTTGAAGATTGATAATAAATCACGTAATTGTGTGTACACGCATTTTTCCAAATTTTTTGACATAACGGGGAACAATGAGATTGGACGGTAGTTCGATACCAAAGTACTGTCACCACTTTTATGGATAGGTGCCACTCTCTCAGTCTTCCAGAGTTTGAGTATGTATCCAGTTGCCAGTGATTCATTGATGAGTGTTGCGACGGGTTTTGCAATTGCCGGGGCACTGATTTTCAGCAGCATTGCTGGGATTTGATCAGGTCCAGACTGGCATTTCATTTTTTGATAACAGAGCAGTTTAGTAACTACACTGACAGGCACTGGTCTAAAGTTGAATTTATCTGCGATATGGGGTCCCTGCACGGTTGGAGGGGCCTGACCTGTGTGTGGCCTTTCTGTAGGTGTGTCGTTTGCTAGCATAGCAATTAGGGTGGTGGCACACCCAACAAAATAACTATTAAAAAGGTATTTGCAACATCTAGACCAATTAAAGAAAAAACATTTTGAAGTAGTATATTGTGTCAGATTTTTATATATGAAAGGAAACGTTAGAACATACATTTAACAAAGAGGAAACCAGATTGGGAAAGACAGAAAACAAATGTGTGCAGAGCCATTTCCTCTTGCCATCTGCATGGTATGATGAATATTTGCTTAGTCTATACATTACAGGCATAAATGCTACAAAAGATCTTCGGTTTCTTTAGAACATTTACAGAAGGATAGATATATATCTATCATCTAACACAAATCTGTTTCCCCACATGTAATCGCTGGACAATATATAGAATGCAAAGTCTGGTGGTGAAACATTACAATATTATACGCAATCAGACTTTATGTTACAGCACAGCCCAGATCATTTCTATAATGATTCTGTAATTATCAACAAATGGTATAGTAAACAAGCACCAGGGAAAAGATAAAGGTGATAACCTGCCCAAGTAAATAGAAGCGCTGCGGAAACGGTTGGCGCTATATAAATGATGACAATAATAATAATAAATGAGTAATATAGGGTTAAGATTGAGTGGTTAAACATTAACTCTTCATGAACGCACGCACACCTTTAAGTGGACAAATAGATCTTTATTCCAGCACTGTACTGCATCTAAGCTCGTCTGGATGAGACGTGTAGCCTGCAACCTCAAGTGGGCATTCAGCACAGGAGCATATGGAAAGCCATTGGTGGAAGCTGGTTCCCAAAAATGTCTCAAAGTCTCTGAACCTGAGCTTAGCACTTAGGTTCTGTGCAGGCTTAAACATCTGTTGGAGGGCCGATAAAGCCCTGTAAGACCCCCTTCTCTCACCCCCAGAGGGAAGACCGTAATCAGGGAGCTCAGCAGTGTGAAACTCAAGTGAATGGCACAGTGCAAAGAGAATCCATTTAAATCAGTAATGCATTAGTCGAAGGAGAGTACAAAACAGTCAAATATAAGAATATGACTTCAAGCTTAAACACAAAAACAAACAAATGGCATTAGACATACCATGGCATCTGCTTTGTGCTTTAACTTCTTGGCCTCACTCATATAATGGTCTGAAGAATATGACCTAAAAATGGGACAAGAAAATAGAGTGTTAGGTCGATCTCATGTGAACACGGAGAAACCTACAAGAAACTTTCACCAGATTCATACAAATGCTAAAAGGAATAATTAGGATATAAACTTACTTTTCTTCGAACTTCAGCTGAGGTCTTGTTGGCTTGGCATTACCATTTGGCAAAGAAGGCACTGGGGAAGGATTTATATTATTTTCTGTAGAATCCTGCAAATTTGTATATAGAATTTAGTTGAGCTGTGTTATAAGGGTTGGAAAAAACAGAACAGCTTCTTCTAACAAATATGCCCCACATACATCTACTTGTTCTGACAAAATAAAACCTGAAACATCAAAACTCAAAGTTTATTAACTTGACTGGAGTTGAAGTTTCAATTCTTAGGTTTGCCAGCAGCTAAAGCTTCACTGCCATTGTGGCACCTGTAGCACATCCTGGATAAGCATTGCTACCTGGACAGGAGCCTTGTGTAGACAGGATTTGTCCTTTCATGGTACTGGCAGCAAGGACAATTGCTCTTTTTCCCCAATCCACTTAATTTCCTGGGGATTCAGAGAGCACAATTTCCGTGTGTTGAACTGGGACAGAAGAATTCTTTCATCCACAGAGGCGCAACTCTGTGTGGCACATCAAACACGATAGTATACATACAGAGGTGTCAAGGAGGCTTGATGCCCAAAGATGGGGTCAAACAATGGACCTCGGTACTGGCAAAGGGAGCCTCTTCTCTTTCAGCCCCAAATAGAACTAGCATAATGATTTTATCTAAATCCCAATTTATTTCATGCTTCAAGGCCTTGTTTAGTAGGTCAGGGGTCAGCAACCTTGCCCCCCCCCCAGATATTTTGGAACTGACAGGGTTATTCAGAGAGCTGTGAAAAGCAGGAGAATGACTGGAGAATGGAAAATTCTAGGTCAAAATTTCCCATTCTCCAGTCATTCTCCTGCTTTTCACCGCTCTCTGAATAACCCTGTATATCTCCCATGATGCTCAGCCATTCATATGGTTGTTTTAGCATCCTGGTAAATATATTCATTCAAAAACATTGGGGGGGCAAGGTTGCTATCCCTTGTATTAGGTGATCAGATTGTCTGAGGGATAAGCGTATCAGAATCAGAAAAAAAAGAGGTAAAGTTAACTACAAAAACAATTATGCACCGCAAATCACATTGTGCCAAAAATAAATCCGTTACAGCATTCAAAAAGTTACTTAAGGAATCTTTCTAGCCATTTTCAAAATCCACCAGAATCAGCTATGCACGATAAAGTATTTTCTTAATTTACATCATCCATTTATATTTTACCATTAATGATCCGTCCTTGCTTGAAAAAGTCTACAGACTTTTTACTCCGACCCAAATTGTATGCACTTTAAGTTCATGGACTCTTAAATAGGAAAATACCCTTAGGAGATATATATTAAAAATGGCCTTTTAATACCCTGCACTTTAGTTACGGCATCAATACATCTGGCCACTTGAAACAAGATATGCTTTAAAGCATATACTAGAATCGCAACAAAACAATTGTGAAGTTGCTGTACAGATACTAACTACGTATTCCAGGCATCTCTATTGTGGCAGAGTCAAGATAATCTGCATTGTATTATAACGAAGACCCCAAATAGCTACGGCAGTATGTGCATATACCTTGTTACATTTAGAATTGTCTGAAACCTTTTCATCCACTCTTCTGTGCTTGGAAGAGGAAGAAGCTTTGGGATTGCTTTTTCCACTTCTTGCTGTGGACTCCTGGTTGCAGCTGCTCTCCGCGGGCTTCCTCTTGTGTCCGTGCCTCTCTGCTGTCTTCTGAGAGTGCCCTGCTGGAGACATTGGTTTTTGTGACCGGTGTTCTTTATGTGGCTTCTCAGAAGATCTTTTGTGTTCCCTAGAAAGATTTGAATATTCAATACATACTGTTAAAGAACCTTCTAAATATGATCTAAAGTAGAAAAGGTTTTCAATCAAAACACGCATTTAAAGCAGGATCTTAAAAAAAATGAAAAACGACATACGGCAAAAATCAGTAGGCTTTTGGAAGTATGCTTAAAATACAACTATAGGGCTTATTCACCAACCACTGTTGTGGCACTGAAGTTCTATGTGATAACTGTAAAAATCTGTTACTGTGCCTCCTGAACTGCTTTTGGGAAATGGGTATGTTACGAGAGCCCAGGTCAAATATTTTCCCTCGGCTGTCGTGACTCATTCTCCTCCGCTAGTTCCTGGATTCTCTCCTCAGCAAGCAGCGCTGAATCACTGTCCGTTCTTAATTTCTCCCAATAAAGCAGATGACACTGTTCATATTGGGTTAAGCAGACTCACTGGCCATTTCAGCAGGCCTTTTTTTATTTGGTACAGAATAAGATAACAACAGTTAACATCCCAGCCCACCCAGACATCCTAGCACCGCTGTTCTTCCTGGTTTCTAGCTGGTCCTCACAGAGTGTAAGCTCTTGAGCGGGGTCCTCTCTCCTTACTGTTGTGTGTGTTTAACATGTATATTGGTTATTCTGTCTCACCCATTGTACAGCGCTACGGAACTTGGTGGCGCCTTATAAATAACTTACTGCAGTCATACAGAGCAAGGGTCCTTGTTCGGAGTGGATTTTGGGGGGATTTTGGGGAAGCCAGGCAGAAAATGAAATGGAGGAGCAAGGATTTAATACAATCCTCCATCTCTGACCACGGGGTTCTGTTACATTGGGGAATAGGTTTTTTATTTGAGTTGGACCAGGGCAGTGTTAGGGAACCTGTATCCGTATTTGCTCTGATTGTGTTCCCCCTTTTAAATCAGCTCGCCGTGGGAATACCATAATTTTCCTAATTTTTTATTTTACCAGGAAGGATACATGGAGATTTCTCTCCTTTTCAAGTATGTCCTGGGTGACGAGTATGTACAGTTTGGTGTCTTGTCCAAGGACACTTGCTGGAGAGGTGCTCTGGCTGGGATTCAAACCTGTGTCTTCATGGTTATAGAGCAGTGATGTTACCTCTACTTCACCCATTTCTTACACGCACCTGCTCTTAACAACTTAAGCCATACTTGCATCTTATAGTCCCTACAGTCACTCCTAAACTCCTTCCCCATCAAGTCAGTTTCACACACATTGGTTGGGGTATTTAACTACCATCTCAGCCAGTAAAGACGCCAACTAGTGAATTTTTCCAGTTTTACCCAACCCAGTGCTTTTATTGGCACTGACACACATTTTAACAATCTCGTTCTCATGCAAACAGTCAGATCCTCCATATCGGGTCCCTCCCAGTTATTTGCATTCCATTCTGCCACACATCCCAGGATGTGAACCCTGCGAATATTGTCTTGCATTGTAATCCAGAGGGAAGCAGGCTATAAATCTGCATGTGAAGGGAACACATTTACCAGGGACAGTCTGCTGAAATCTAGCAAATGAACATTACCTTTCACAGATCTAATTCTCCTCAGGGCATCTCTAACTTGGAGATGTAAGGTCGACTGTCCCAGAAACACAACTTCTGATGCATTTAAAAACACACAATCATCAAAAATTCTTAAAACCCACTCAGCTGAAGACTCCCCCTCCTTTCACTTGTATTGCTTAACAAGCTCATTTAAGTCAGTGTGAAAGCTCTAAACGCCTCTTTCACTTCAGTATGAGCATCTTCATGCATGCCATTCTTTCCAACACAATCCTTGCTTAACTTCCATTTAGTTTTAGTAACAGTAACTGAACATGGTCTTGTCTCCACCCACCAGAGTGACATGGTCTTGTCTCCTCCCACCAACAATATGTATATACCTTTATTCCCAGTGGGAGTCACCATATGAGGTAACCACACTAGAGTAGACTGGCTTAACGAGGTCACAGCTAACCACACAGGGCAAAAAAAAGCCTAACACGGCCCCTTGTTCCCTCTTTGGTAAACAATTAACAGGTAGATATGATGATTTATGACAGTTCATTCATGATCACTACAGTAAATATCCCCCTTAAGTCTTAAAAGGAACACCACACTCAAAAAACTTTAAAGCCCTGTTTAAGTGCAGTATCCCTTATTTGCTGTATTGTATCGAATGGTTTCAGCAGTGCCCTTATGAAGTATGTTTAGGTCGTTTCAGAGTGCATTACGTATATGATGAGTGGCTGCCCATCCTCCCTGCTATTGCAGGATCTATTTAAACCTTGAAATGTAGAGAGCCCCAATATAAAATACTCACTTTCCCATCAAGGATTCCTTGTGACTAGAAGAGGTTTTAGCTTCAGCCTCAAGCCGTATCTTTTTCTTGCCATTTGGATCTTGAACATCAACCTGGTATTAAACAAGTCATTAATTAAATAAATTGAGAGAGGGTGTGTGTTCTTATATGTAATTACACAATACAAAAAGAATAAAAAAAGTATAGTCATGCCAACATGACCTTTCAACGACAGTGCAACTACCTACAGGGAGGGGGAGGGCGGGGAGGGAGGGAGGGAGGAGGGGGGAGGGGAGGGAGGGGAGGGAGGGAGGAGGGAGGAGGGAGGGAGGGGAAGGAGGGGAGGAGGGGGAGGAGGGAAAGGGGAGGAGGGGGGAGGGGAAGGAGGAGGAGGAGAGGGGAGAGGGGGAGGGAGGGAGGGGGAGGGGAAGGAGGGGAGGGGAGGGGAGGGGAGGGGAGGGGAGGGGAGGGGAGGGGAGGGAGGGGAGGGAGGAGGGACGGAGGGAGGAGGGACGGAGGGAGGGGAGGGAGGGACGGAGGGAGGGAGGGACGGAGGGACGGAGGGAGGGAGGGACAGAGGGAGGGAGGGGAAGGGAGGGACGGAGGGAGGGTAGGGAGGGACGGAGGGAGGGGAGGAAGGGAAGGGAAGAGGTAGGGAAGGAAAAAAATCAATACAGTGAGAAAGAGCAGAGAGAGGTACAGCAAAGAAAATGTACAGAGACTGCAAAATAAAGCAGAGGGCCAGCAAGAAAATGTGCAGAGAGTGCAAGAAAAACAACAAGAGTGCTTGTGCACATAGAGAGGAGTGAGTGACCTTTGAGTTTCAGACAGCAAGTATATAAACCATGAAAGAGCACAAGTTAGCGTGTCTGTTGGTGAGTGGGTGAGTGAGTCAGTGGATCATTGAGTCTTGTTTTAACAGTTGCAGAGATAGCCAATATTCAGTTCCTCAGTTTTCCCAGTTTGAGGTCCTGAGCGCAGACAGGGTTTCTACATGCACAGCTTGTGCTAGTTCATGTGAAACTTTGATGGGTGGAATAATGGGTATTGAAGAAACACCCCTAGCTGGGGTGTGTGCCAGAAGATGAAATGACAGTTTAAAGCAAGAAAATAAGTATTTTTTTAAATATCCATAAAACACGATTTATTCTAGTCTATTGGTATAGAAATGTTTAACTGTCAAAAAAATAAATTATAGACATGCATGGCCCCTTAAATAAAAACCAAGGCCCTGTACTCTAAGCAACCCAATCGTACAATATGCATAATAACGCATTAGCTTCTTATACTACATTCTCATTGGTAATGGAGTCTTAGACTCTAAGCTTGTGGACCTACTTATTCCACTTGGCCATCTCAGAATGGGATTCTCAGTGATATAGGATCCCCTTATTCTTAATTCATATCAAAGTATTTAAAAACCACCAGTATATATAGCCAACCACTAACACAGACTCTCCTTAATGTGGAACCCGTAACACCACCAAGCTTACTATACCATATAAAATGTCACCTTCCACCTTATGTATCCAAAGGCATCATCAGTAAGTCTGTTAAAATGACTGTTCGGCATTTATTATTTTTTTGGGACTTTTTCCCCCTGCCAAATATGGCCTTTGTATCCCTGCCCCGCCTACCACACTTCCCATATCGTAAACTAGCATCACATAACTTTTTGTTTCAAGTCTGATCAAGTCCTTACCACGACTCCTAGCAACTGTCACACTGTCCACCATCCCATCCAGCCTATCCCTGGTTTACCTTTATGCTGTCTACCTTCCAGTTATTTCCCCTGCTCCATACCTCACCTTATTAACTACTTCATACCAGAGTTTCTGCAACCTTCTTATGCTCTATCAAACTTCACATCCCCATTATTCCCTTTCATCATGTTCCATTTCTGACCAATAATATTGTAAAGGGGTTGTCTGGCACCGCACACGTGTAAGTGCTGAAACTGTCAATTTGTTCCAAAGGCAGGGCACTCTTCTCTATCATGCTATATCTGTATTTTTTAATTTGTAAAGTGCTCTGAATTATTTTTGCACCATAAATACTTTGTAATGTAACAGCCAAGAAATTGTATCACACAAATACATTACTTAAATGACAAACAAAAAACCCCCAAACATGTTAACATTTTGCGTCACCTTTCTCTTATTGTGATCTTTGCTGTGTTTCTTCTGCTTCTTCTCAAGATCCTCTTTTCTAGGCAAAGGCTCTACGTCAATACCATTCTCCCTTTTTGACTGGCCAATATTCATACAAGTTCTGGGATTCCTAGAGAGCAATGCCAGGTCAATCTTAACAATAAGAGATCGAGGTTTTTTACTCTGCGGTGGCAGCAACCTATGTTCACCAATTGGTAATAACACTTTATCCCCATGTACATCCTCACACACAACAACTGCAGGGTGAGTCGTATTAATCCGATGGTTGGATTTGTTTTGCCCCTTGGGACTAGGGGAGATTTGTGGAGAGAGAGGTGCTAAATGGACCTTATCTGTTTGATTGTTCGAACACTTTTTGCTGCTGCTGCCACCATGGCGAGAGTTTTTGTGCTTCTCACTGGTATGCACGTGGCTAGGTTTTGGTTCTTTACAGTGCTTTGATTTTGTTTTCTCTTTCGTTTTAACAGTTGGCTTCTCTTTGGAGGGCTGGTCTCTGGGCCTGTAGGGTGCAGGTTCACTTTCAACCGTGAGACCCCCCTTTAGCTCCTCCGTAACCAAGGACTTAATAGGCTTTCTGGGCTGCTTAATACCAACAGTTTGTCTGGGGGGAGCAGTTTCCTTTGACACAGGAGACTTTGGATGGGATATATTGTTCGAAATTTCTTGACAGGTCCATGGAGGTGTTTTAGGAGGAGGCTCAATAGTCTTTTGGCTTTCTTCATCTTTATTATCCCAGTTGCTTGATTGTTCATGGTCCTCACTGTTCGGATTTTCAGTTGACGAACGTTTCATCCAATTGTTCAACTGCCATTCACTGGATGAAGACGCATTCTGCAAAAATGAAAATAAATAAATAAATAAAATAACAGAAAACTACCATTTCATGGTTAAATTTTTGAAAACCACTTCGCTGGAGAAGTCGCTTGAAACTTAAGATTCCCACTGTAACATAAATTGCCTGGCTCAGACTATGCATCTAGGACACAGCCATACGGATAATATCCAATAGATCTGTGTGTTCTAAAAATGGAGATTTTGGAGATTAAATCCCACCTCTAACAGCCAAGGTGACCTTTAAGACAATTAACCATGCCCTTATTGGATATTTAGGTTAAAGATCACCATTTTAGAGCATCAAGTAAACTGCAATCACCTTATTGCTGTAGCAGTGCTTGTGTGCTTTGATTTTTCTTGTGACTTAAAGATCTATATATCTCAATAAACCACTTGGCAGCTCAAAAGAGAACCGGCAAATGGCACTGGAGGAGTGGCTACAGAAAAATTAATCTTTATTAGAACGAATATAGACACTCTCAGATGCAAGGAAAAATCTATTAAAAAACATAAATATGACAGCAGACAAAGCAGGGTGTACTGGAATTGACGCCAGTGTATAATGGCTGTGCATAAAGGGGTGTGGAAAGAGGATTGCAATCAATGTATTAGGCACCATAATAGAATTCCATAATTGCACAAAGGGATTAGCATCAAAAAGCAAACCATAAATCACCTTCACAACAAATCACGGCTTAAAATCAAAGTTGATACATTGAGCTGATGTATCAACTTTGATTTTAAGCCGTGATTTGTTGTGTGTGTAGCATTTGCAGGGTGAGGACAGAAATCTTGAGCATGAGCTCGACTAGCTAAGGGTCAGTGTTGGCGTGCTGATTGTGAAGGTGATTTATGGTTTGCTTTTTGATGCTAATCCCTTTGTGCAATTATGGAATTCTATTATGGTGCCTAATACATTGATTGCAATCCTCTTTCCACACCCCTTTATGCACAGCCATTATACACTGGCGTCAATTCCAGTACACCCTGCTTTGTCTGCTGTCATATTTATGTTTTTTAATTGATTTTTCCTTGCATCTGAGAGTGTCTATATTCGTTCTAATAAAGATAAATTTTTCTGTAGCCACTCCTCCAGTGCCATTTGCCGGTTCTCTTTTGAGCTGCCAAGTGGTTTATTGAGATATATATATACATTTAGGTCAGGTTTAATCCTGAGTAAGAGGTTGTGCTGCTCTCACTCATTTAGATGAGAGTCAGGTGATTGTCTAAATTTGAGGGTTCCTGTTGTGGGTCCCCCATCTCTCTTTTTTCTGGTAAGAGACTTAAAGATCTATGCAATAACTTACACCTTGATATGATATTGCAGCCGGTACCACTGCTGCTCAAGCGGCTGGTGCCGTGATTGGCATCAGTGGGTGGAGCATACCGAGAACCACACAAGGTGGTTTGAAAAATTGGCATACAAATTATCCCTGAGAGCCAATCAGTTAGTGGGCTGACTGGAGGAGTGAGTGGAGGGCTGTCTTGTACAGTTCCAAGTTTTTATAAAGAGCTAACAAATTCCAAAGCTCTGTGCAATAGATGAGAGAGAATAACAAATATAAATACAAGTAGAACGGCTCTTCCATTCACAGCTGTCACTCACCACAGTGACATGCCAAAGTGAAGAATAATTAAGGGTCTATTCACAAACCACCAATATTGCGTACAATTTTGTTGCTTTTCGTTCCGCCAAAAAGATAGTGAATTCACTAGCTCATGGTCACCATATTTTGCCAAAATTGGAGTCACCGAAAACTGCCAAATTAGTATTGGCAAATTGCACTGGACTGAAAAAAAAAAAAAAGACTATTCTTCTAATAGGTTAAATCTGTGAAATGTGTCCAAATAAGCCCAACAGAAAAAAAGGGAAAAAAGGTTTTTGCAAAAATTAACAGAATAAAACGGTATTTAAAAAATATTTAAAAAGATATTCCATTGAAACCTAAGGGATTTGTCGGTTTAAACCTGTCGAATTGAAACGCTGAAAAGTAAGCTCATTTTGATGGAATTTCGGTGCAATAAGCATTCTGTGAGTAGAAGACTCCATAGTGCCAATTTTTGCTGCACTGTATTCTGCTGTCAATTAGCCAGAATAAAAGTCTTTGGAGGACAATACTCCATTTTTACTAACAGGGCTATTCAGAGACAGGTGAAAACCTTGAGAATTGGCAGGAGAATAAACAATTTAGACCAAATAGCCAATTTGGAAAGTGAGATAGATGGGAGAAATTTCTGGTTTGACTATTTTGACCTAGAATTTTCAATTCACCAGTCATTCTCAAGGTTTTCAGCTCTCTCTGAATAGCCCTGTACGTGTTAGGTACAAAATGAGCTGAATGTCTGTTAGACATGGCAGCAGCATTTTAACATAGCAAGAATTTAGTTCTGCGGTTACAATATTGAATCATCAGGGACAATATAGCTTTAGAAACACCCCCTCCCCAAAGCTGAGGGCATTTCTAGAACAGATTTTATAATAACCTGGCAGTTTCATGGAAAATCAGACAAATATTTAAATTTTATGTAGCCCCTTGTATTTTCCTGGCACCCCAGAACTGTGGGACCATTTCTCCTAATGCCAGGGAGACTGTGCCCCAGAATCCAGGGCTGACAAGATGCCTGTTGATGTGACCTGTGTGGCCAATGAGGAGAGCTATGTGATCTGTGTGGCCAATAAAGAGAGTGGATGTCGAATCTCGCCGAGAGTGAGCTGGGAGAGTGCAGGAGGAGACACGAGTCTGCTGAGAAGGACGCTGCGGAGCCTGCCGTGTGTGAGGCCTGGCCGCTGCGATCAAAGTAGTACTCGTGTGAGCATCTGCTGTTATGGCATGTGTTATCTTACATGCTAGCGGCCCCAACACTTCTGTGCACCAACCGTTCCCATCAGCCGCTAGGTCGAAGACGGAGGGTGCTGGGTCTGGTTAGAAAGTGTTGGTGTATTAGCACTGTACTGCCTGCTTTATTTTGCACTGCCATTATCTTTAATACAGAGATAGGTTCCTGCCTGGGAGACTATCCATTGCCATGGATGCCGAGACACGTGGAGGCACTGCCAAAGTAATGTATCCCTACTCCCCATATTGCGGAGGCTTAGGATCACCATGTTAAGCAGGAAGATATAACCCAGCATGAGGGACCTAGGGGTGCCAGTCCCCGGTGGCAAACATCAGTTAAATGTATAAATGTTTTCTACGACTTTCAGCTCACTTGTAAGGCTGGGGTCAGACGAGCGCAGTTATCACGTCCGTGTTGCTGCACATTTGTACGTCCGTGGCAGCATAGCATTCTGACCAATGGAGCCCCACACACGAAGTACGTCCGCACGGAATTGCGGACGCATGATGGACACGGCAAATGGACGCAGGTTAGGCAAGAACGTAAAACTGCTAGATCGGACGTGCGGAGTGCACCACGTCTGCATAGCTTTGTGTGTGAGTGATGGAACGTAGTCAGACGGACTGCATTTATGCATCCAGCATTTTTGACGGACAAAATGTTTTTTCATTTCCCATCTACATCAGTCAAAAATAGCGTCTGTCACAAAAACGGACCGTGTGGCCACTACTGCGTCTTCCGACAGAACGTGCGTTTGTACTGCACGGATGCACAGCCCGTACAAAATGCGCTCGTCTGACCCTAGCCTTAAGTGAAAGGTTTATTTTTTCTCATTGGAACACACAAAATGCTACTTTTTCCAGAAGTCCCTAACCAACCATAATTTTCTTACAGCCGAGTGACATTATCTGTGTCTATTCAGATAAAAAACTCAAACTCCAGGTCAAAGTAAAGGAACAGAAAGCAACAGACAAAGCCATCCCAAAGCCAAGTAATATTGTGCACACAATACAAGGCATATATCGGAGATAACGTCAGAGTAACATGAATTACCGCAGTTATAAGTAAAACAATTCAGAATATTCAGCAAGGTTACAATGACAATAGCATCGCCAAACCACATGCCTTGCAAATGGATATGGTCCAGGCCTTTTTATATTGCTGAGCTCGTCAGTGCATTCTACTTTCCTCAATGTACCAAGATGCCGATTTGGCCACTCCTAATGTTGCTGCTATCTCTCGGATAGATTTGTTTTTGAAGCCTTACAATGGCCTGTTTCACTTGTATGGACAGCTCCCTTAAACGCATGAAGTAGATTCACAGCAATAGATTCCAAATGGAAATAACACACTTAGAATCAACTCCAGACCATTTACCAGCTTGATTAAGAAATAATGAAGGAGTAGACCACACCTGGCCAAGAAACAGCGTTTGATTAATTGTCCAATTACTATGGGTCAGTTGAAATGGGGGGAGGGGGTTTGTGACAGCTACTCGTAGGCTAGGGTCAGACGAACGCATTGTGTGTGGACTGTGCGTCCGTGCACAACGGACGTACTTTCTGACTGACAAGGTGGTGGCCACACGGTCCGTTTCTGTAACCGACTTTTTTTTGACTGATGTAGATGGGAAATAAAATTAATATGAAAAACCATTTTGTCCGTCAAAATGCTGGATGTCAACAATGCAGTCCGTCTGACTACGTTCCATCACTCGCACACAAAGCTACGCGGACGTTGCGGACTCTGCACGTCCGTTCTCGCGGTTTTACATTCTTGCCTAACTTGCGTCCGTTCGCAGCTTCCGTTGTGCATCCGCACTTCTGTGCAGACGTACTTCATGTGTGGGTCTCTATTGATCATAATTGTATGCTACCATGGACGTTAAAATGTGCGGCAACACGGACGTGAACACTGCGCTCGTCTGACCCGAGCCTTAATAGCTGTAGTTCCTAAACCCTTTCTCCAATTTGGATGTACATACCCACAAATTAAACCTGAGAGTGTGCACTTTTAGCCCATATCCATTATATATAACTGTAGCTTGAATAGGTTTTGGTAAATACATGAAAAAAATATTTTACCAGGAAGGATACATTGAGATGTATATATAACAAGCTCTCCCTCACATAGAGAGAAATAAATTTTTGGTCCACAATTGGCTATTTCTGTTAAGTCCAAAATACTCACGAATAAGAAACCATGCTAATACGCATTTTGTTTGTTTATCCAACTCCCAGCCTGATCAGTGGACTCCAATTTGGTCATGAAAATTTGCAGCAAAACTTACAAGGCAAATAAAATATTTTACATAGTTGCACAGATTTACAACAAGGCATATAATGAGAGGTAAAAAAAATATATTAAATTTCAGAATGGAGAGTCAATTTATAACGCAGATAAAGAAAACTATAGTGCTTATTATGTGCACATTTTAAATAAAATACAAAGCAGAAACACTTATGAGGAGAGGTTTCCCAATAGGTTTTGTTTGTCACAATGCCTGCATTTACTGGGGTGAACCAATACTGATCAGCATAAAGAGAAATGAAAGGTCACAAAGATCATTCTGGTACAAGAATCTAAAATTAGAACAGCAGGCCAATTTACAGCATAACCTTTAAGGGTAGTGAAACATCAAGGTTTAAATTACTGCTACTGTCATTGGGAAACCTCTCACCTGCTGTAGATACTATACACACAAATTATTTCACTGTTCACTTGGAGTCTGACTAGTTTTCATTGATGTTCTACATGCAGTAGCTTTAGTTTTCTTGTTCGTTATTTGGTCAGAATACTGTAGAATGCCTATGAGTTTGTATTTCTGATGAAATTTTCTCATTATTAACCTCCTTGTACTAGGTTTATGTGGCATTGGGAGACATTAAGATCTTTTATTTGACATTGGTCATTGATATATGGGTGTGTGAACCTATACACACACACACCTTTGTGTCTACTGTATACGGTTACACATGAATTCTACACAACCTCAAAAAATCTATGTCTTTTTATTTTTTTTAAGTGTCTGAAATAATATTTATATTTTTTACTTTGACCCAAAAATTGTAACCAAAGGAGATGCACACCATCGAGTCGATTCCAGTGACGATCGCACCCTTTACTTAATATTGCAACCAGTGTGCAGGACGACCAGTGCTGGGTCAAAGATAGGGATGCACCGATACCATTTTTTAAAGACTGAGTACAAGTACAGATACTTTAATTTAAAGTCATGTGACGCTTTCTGTGACAGAACGGCCGTCACTTACAATTTATTAGCATATAAGACGTTAACAGTTCGTTAGTTCAATGTTAAACTTCGTTTATACAATTTATGTCTGTATGATCCCTGTGTGTATTGTGTTTCCCCTCGCAATTCCCCCCACCAAACGCACCTGTAATCCCTCACAATTTAATACCACCTACATTGCCCAGTTTTCGCTCACCCAAGTGTATAATTTGTTTATACAATTTGTGCTTGTACGACCCTGATGTTTATTAAGTTCTCTGCCACCCCTGTCTTGCCCAGCCATCATGGTTTATCTGCCCAGCGCAACCCTGATACAGCTGCCACGCCTTACACCCTGCATCGCTCAGCCCCTGTACATGCCACCAGAGTGCTTTTTGGTCAGAAGAGCCCATGTTAAATATACTAAAGGGTTATGGCTGGAGGCAGTGGTAAAACTGGTGCTGGAATGTCTGGAGGGGCCGGGTAAAGAACAATGGCCAACTGGGTTATCAAGATCTTGTAAATGTATACAAACATTGTAGGTTCCCATTCTGAATACACTCTGATTTTCCTTCAACCTACACTTCTGTCTCGACTAAGTGATTGGGGAGGGATACAGGGCTATTGTCACAGAGCCTCGGTATTCTCGGATCCAGGCAGAAACCAGGAGTGGATTGATGTCCTCTTAATTGCGGCATTACAGGCTCCATCCAGCTGATTGGCTCATTCTGAGGAGCCGCCTTCACTGCATCCAGGGCAGACACATCGGATGGCATGCTACCTTCCAGTGCTCCAAGGAAAGGATGGAGTTAACGGCGAATCTACGCATGCTGAGTAGCGGATTTCGTCACACTTTCCAATAAAGAATTTAGGATTTTTCTGAAAGCCTGTCCAGTTTATGCTAACATTGAAATGTATGACCAGACACCCCATTTACCCACTGCACACCCTGACCACACACACCATATATACATTAATAAATCTATATATACACACACACTAAAACATTTCAGACGTGTGTGCGGGTCTGTGTGTACACACACACACAAACACAAACAAACACATTTCAGACCTCAGACCAGGCATGGGGCGGCGGTCAGAAAACCCAACCTGCATTCGAACAGGCCCCTGCAGCTGGCCACGTTTCAACGAGCGCCGCCGGCAAAGTCTTCGAGCGTCCGCTCATTGGGAAGGCCCCAGCCGCGAGCTCATGAGATCGTGCAGAGTTCGATCTCTCACGAACTCCGAGAGCTTGCGAGATCGCGGCTGGGGGCTTCCCAATGAGCGGCTGCTCGAAGACTTTTGCCGGCGGCGCTCGTTGGAATGTGGGTAGCCACAGGGGTCTGTCGGACTGCCGTTAGAGCATCCGGACAGACGCCCCAGCCCTTCGGTTGCCGGCAAAACCAGCTCGTGCTGGCTTCAGGTATCGGGGGAGGCATCAGGGGCATCTGTACGAGTATTAAGTACTCATGCAAGTGCCGATCCTAGTATCAGTAGCGGTGCATCACTAGTCAAAGAGGTTTGGTTTAAGCACAAAATTTCAGATAGACATTGAATTGGGACTTTTATACTTTTATACTGTGCAGGGTAAAGTACAATTCACAATAAAGGGACAGGTCAAGCTCCCTAGCTTTTTGTGGTGGTTACAGTGCTCAGTTAGTTTGGCTTGTCTCTCTAATCCAGGTATGAGCAACTACAGCCCTCCAGATGTTTTGAAACTAGATTTCTCGTGATGCTCGACTGCTCATTAGGTTTGCAAAGCCGCAAGGGAAATATAGTTCGAAAACATTTGGAGGGCCTGAGTTGCTGACCCCTGATTTATAGGAATATTTAATATTACAATATGTAATTTTGCTACCCTGTCCTGGGATACTTGTAAAGTTGTAATAGAAATCCTGGTGTAATTTGATAAACATTTTATAAATATCTATCAAACAAATTACACCAGGATTTTCCATCTCAAAATCCATAGCTGATGCAAAGTTCATAAGCCCCAAAAAGACAAGCACATCTCATCAACGGGCACCGATCCAGATTATTATAAAGCTGTAACATGGTGAACGTCAGAAATACAGCTCTACAAATCTAAAAATGTGAATGTTAGGCCAATTTGCTTCAAGGTCTATTCACTAAGCATCAAACAGTAAATTTCACCGTACAATGCAATTTCGGGGCAGTTCGTCTATTCACTAAAACTGTCAATTCTCCTATTACAGGCGAATTGACTGCGAAATAGGGTACAGATCGCCACTGTTCAGCAGTCTTCGGTGGCAGCATAATCGTCCCATAGAGAAGTAATGGTTTGTCTATTCACATAATGCTGAAACTGCACCTTCACTGCTGAGCCATTTCACCTCTGTTTGCAGAGCTAATTTTTACAGTTTTGTTCTCATTATGTTTGTGACAAAACAGCCGTCACTTTCAAGTTATGGGCACATAAAACATTAAAAGTTTGTTGGTTCAATGTTAAATTTCGCTTATACGATTTATGTCTGTATGATCCCTGTGTGAATTGTGTTTCCCCTCGCAATTCCCTGCACCAAACGCACCTGTAATCCCTCACAATTTAATACCACCTAAATTGCCCAGTTTTCGTTTACCCAAGTGTATAATTTGTTTTTACAATTTGTGCTTCTATAACCCTGATATGTTTATTAAGTTATTTGCCACCCCTGCCTTGCCCAGCCATCATGATTTATCTGCCCAGCGCAACCATGATACAGCTGCCACCGGCCGAGACTAAGCACAGCCGACATGCCTTACACCCTGCACCGCTCTGCCCCTGCACATGCCACCAGAGTGCTTTTTGGTCAGAAGGGCCCTGAGAACATGGTGCCACTGTGGGGTGAGTTCTAAAGGGCTGAGAGCACTCCTCAATCAGCTGCTAAATTCATTTTTTGTTAGTAAAGTTAGAATGATGCTGCACTATTACAACTATTCACATTATAACTGAAAAGTAACCTGGTCATGTTTGACCCTCTAGCTGTCACCGATTGGGAGATATGGGGGTCCAAATGACCACCCTATTTCCACCATAGGGATTTCCGTAGGAACGTTGCATTTTCACCCTGTTTTTTGCTCCTAATAAATCTGTGGGATTGACTCGGATTCCTTCAGCACGCCGATTTTTCTCTTTATTATTATTTTATTATTCTTTATTTATAAAGCGCCGGCATATTCCGCAGCGCTGTACAATAAGCACAGTATAGACAGGGTTACAATACATTGAACAACATTTGACAAACAGTACAGGAGGAGATGAGGGCCCTATTCCCGTAGGAACTCACAATCTGGGAGGGTTGGGGTTGGAAACAGGAGGAGAGGACTGTAAGGTGAGAGTGATTGATGGTTGCGTCAGTGAGTTGGGTGGTAGGCTTCTCTAAATAGGAATGTTTTAAGGGAGCGTTTGAAGGAAGAGAAGTTAGGGGAAAGTCTGACAGTACGAGGGAGAGCGTTCCAGAGAGTGGGGGCTGCGCGTGAGAAATCCTGCAGTCTATCATGGGAAGAGGTGATGCGGGGAGAAGCTAGGCGCAGGTCACTGTTTGACCTTAGGGAGCAGGCTGGGGTGTATCTGGTGATTAGTGAGGACAGGTGGTGGGGCGCTGAGTTAGTGAGGGTTTTGTAGGTAAGGATAAGGATTTTGAACTTAATTCTGCAGTGGATGGGGAGCCAGTGAAGGGACTCGCAGAGAGGAGCGGCAGAGACAGAGCGGCTGGTGAGGTGAATTAGCCTGGCGGAGGCGTTCAGGATGGATTGTAGGGGGGAGAGGCGGGACAGCCAAGACGGCGGGACAGCTCTTTATGGAAATCCCTTGGCAGCTAGGGGTTAATTACCCCAACTGAGGTCAAAGTGCCTGTGTGTGATGAAGTCAGTGGGTGAAAGGCCCTGAAGGCTTGGCTGACATTTAAGATTCTAGCAACCTGCAGTCTGAAGTCTGCAGTCCAGCACCTATGGGGTTAAAGAGCCATCACTGGAAAGGTCAGACTATGGCCGTTCCAGTGATGCTCCTCTTGAAGTTGGATCTCCTCCCTTCGCACCCGTTACAATGATGCCAATGCGCTGGGAGGGTGCATATAAGCGGGGTCTGACTTCAAGTCAGTCAGACCACTGCAGGACCCCGGAAAGAGGCAATACCCCTCTTGCCAGATGATGTGTGGGGAACGTCCTCCGCATATAGCGGGGAAACTCCATGATGTTTGTGACGGAACAGACACCACAATATTTAGTTTCATTTCATTCTTCTTTTGTTATATTTCATTTATCCTTTATTTATATGATCGAATTCCCCTGTTAGATTTACTGTAAAATGTTCCCAGTTTCGTATTTATTTGTTTTTCCCTTGCAATTTTTCACACCGATCCTGCCAGTAAGCACTTTATGCCGGCTTGCAACAACGTATCAGGTCCTTGAAACAGCCGGCTGCTGGTTTGTCGGTTATATTCCCTGTGCTCTTAATTTGTTCTCTTTGTGTCCATCTTGTACCAGTGTCAATTGTACATACAAAATGAGTTATTAGTGTCCCTGTAAAGTGTACCCCGGCTTGCCTAAAATTGTGTAAAGCAGGAGGCTCCCCAGATCATCGCAAATACCGTTGGCAAGCCGTCAAAACCCGACTCCTGTTCACCTGCCTGCCCTGTAGCCCCCTTTGCCCCCACCATGGTGCTTTTTGGATATTAGGTCCTCCTATTTTCATTATCGATTATTGTCAATTGGTTGTTTCAGCCCTAGTCTCTTCCATGGGCTGCTCCTTGCAAGATCACCCTCCTTCCAGTCAAAGAACAATTTTTGAGGACACGTTCCATGAGCACATACCTAGTGACACTGAGGTACTGGCTGCTTCTGCATCACCTTTAGGGGAGACCTGCTCATATTATTACCCTCCTCTGCGGGAAAGACTGCTGTGCCGAGCTAGAACGCCAGTGTGATTCGCAAGTGAGGGCAGCATGACAAGTATATACAACACAAGGGAAAATACAAAATTATACATTTGGAAGTAATTTGGCCAGCACAAATCACATCAAGTGTGAACCTAGGCCGGCCAGACGATGTTTATGTTATAAATACCCTGGGCCTAGGCCGTGCAGTATATTTTTAGATACTCAACCAAGAGAAGTTAGCATTTTGACTATATAGGATTTAGGGTCCAATGGTAACAACGTTTCTCTAAGGTAAGCTGGACAAAGCCTTTCAATAGACATTTATCGATTTCATTCTGTAAACACAAACCACATGCTGGGCAGAAGCATGACTTTCATACCTCAACAGAAACTGGTTTTGAAGGCTCTTTCACATCTCTGTCGCTCTCACTGCTCTCGCTCTCCGAGTCTGATGAGCTGTCCGACTCTGAGCTTGGCGATTCCACACTTCTCAAGTCTGCCGACACCACACTGTCAGCCTGAGATTGTTGCACGCTGAAGAACAAGACCCAATCATATGTTAACTGCAAGTAAGCAGCTTATTGCAAATTTGCGTTCATAATTACCGACAGTGCATTAACGCAAGACATCAATATGAAAACATGGGGATAAGACCCCAGTAAAAAGGAAACAAAAAATTGTGAGGGTTAAGGATTTGCACAGAACCAGAAAATAATTTTCCCAACCATATTTAGATTAACAGTATATATCTTAAACAAATTTCAAAAAACTGATTGTATAATCTAGTTAACCCCTTTAAGAACTTTTTTTTTTTTTAAAAAAAACTGCCTGGATACACAAGAGAAAAAAAATAAGGCCGAGAAAGCGTTCACATGGTAACAGATAAGGAATGTTCTAAGGGTATAAACAAAGCATTGGACACTTGCTGTAGGAAAATTGCCACTACCCCCAGCAAAGCGGTTATAGCTGACATGAGTCACTGTCTGGCACTACATGCAATAGAACACAGGTTCTATGATACTTTGACTGGGGACAGACAGACTGAGTTCTGGAACAGATGTGATGTCGAGGTCTACTGGAGCAGGACAAAAATTACCATCTTTGGGCAGTTTAAAGAGCCACTACCACCAAAAACTGAAATGCCCTTATTGTGTTAATGTTACCGATATCTTACATGTATGCTTAGTTAAGAAAATAGTTTATGTGTGTCACAGGGTGCATCTATTGTGATTTTTTGTGTTTAAACTGCCTCCCCACCCCACAGTATCTTTACTTCACTTGCTCTTCACGGTGTGGCTTTGGCCATAGAATGGAGTCCATGGGTCAACCACAATATCAAATGTAAATGTATTATGTGGGATGTATTCAAAGAACATCAGATTAGAAGTAGTTAAATCCCTGTCATATCTCATTCAGCGGTCATCTCTTATCTCGAGTAGCCTGAAGAATAGCCCCCTGTAACTTTACACATCCCCTCCTCCATCTCATTAACCGTTAAATACTGTAGATTAGATAAGACAAACAATTGGTAGATGTTGCCTCATGGGGGGGGCGGGGACTATTTTTTCCTTTTTACATGCAATTACTTTAGACAAAGAAATGAGGTTTATAATATAGTTTTGTCTGTAACGCACAAATAATCTAGTCAGTTTATGTAAGTGGTAGTGTCCCTTTTGATTTCTGAAACAGATTTCCTATGGTGAAATTTGCTTTACTCCAAGTCACACCGATTTTACAAATATTTCAACTGTTTTTTTAGAAACGCATTCAATTTGGCAATGGCCCGCAATTACTTTGTACAGGCTTATGGCTGCTGCACATCCCATATTGCCATGGAAAACTTAGTTCACACAATGTACCAAGCCGTGGTGAATTATTACATATCAATATGCAGTCATTACAACAGATGCACACACAGACGTGTTTACTGTTTATTATACATAGTAATGATTTCAAGTGTTTCTCAAATAAACCTTAGGGATAAAAAAAAAAAAACAAAATACAAAATAAGATGAAATATTACCTTGATGGAGCAGATGAAGACAATGTCTTTTCAGAGCTCTGAGGGATTTAAAGAGAAAAAGAAAAAACGGTCACAGATGTCCTAATTCATTCACATAGGTTTATAACCAATTTTATGTTACAGCAAAGCACAATTCATTTCCACTGAGGAATCTATATATTAAAAAAAACAAACAAACAAACTACAATTTTAATTAAAAAACCTCCAATACCTCGCCTTCGTCACTGTCATCGGTGTCTTCACTGTCGCTGATTTGGAGGTCAGCTTGCAGCATGCTGAAAAAGACATCAACAGGTGTAAGCAAAATGCATGTGCATATCTATGTGTGGAAAGACAAGTATAGCTATACGTTTTGTATACTTTGTCATCTTGCATATCAGGGAAGGAGGGAGAGACAAATATAAGATTTCAAGTCCCTGGCACCTTATAACTGCAGCAAAAACATCTCATACTTTAACTTCAACACCATAAATATGCACCATGAGAGCATGTCACCATTTACTGAGCACAAACCTGAAACCTTCTGCACTGCTACCTGGGGATATGAGGAGAGATTACACTCCCCAGAGAATCACTACTTTCCTTAGCCTAATAATAGTCCTGTGCACCGGGTGTGAGAATAAACTGTAGGTGTGCCTGAGGCAAACCCCAGCAAGGTTCATGTGTACCCTTCAGCTCATACCTGCAGACTGCATATAAATGTATTAAATGCAGTAAAGACATTTAAATTGCCACTAGACCAAAACATTTCTTACTTTGTTAATATTGATGCTATCTTACATGAGCTTTGTTTTTCTCTTGTATGTTTAAAATATTTTACTCTATGTGTCACTGTGTGCATATATTTTGTGATCTTTTGTATTGTAAACTGCGTCCTCAGCAGTATCTTTACAACACTTGGTTCTCACTTTGTGGTTTTGGCCATATAATGGAGTATATAGCAGACTCACATCATTGTATTGTGTGGGATGTATTGAAAAGACATCACCAGGGGGGCGGGTAGATTAGAAGTCTTTTAAGCTCCCTGTCATATCTCATCCAGCAGCCATCTCTTATCTCCGGTAGCCTGGAGAACAATAGCCTCCTGAAGCCTTAGCTAAAGATCCCCTCCACTACCTCATTAAATGGTACATATTGTAGATTAAATAAACAAGAGCCACAAAGCAAATCTTTTGGTAAATGTTGCATCATGGGAAAAATCCATACACTAGAACCCATAGATAAAATACCTAGTTTTTCCTTTACATGCAATTACTTCAAAGAATATAAAAACACATGATGCCGTTTTTATATGTGTTTTTATTTGTAATACACAAGTAATCTAATAGCAGTTTATGTAAGTGGTAGTGTCCCTTTAAGTTTCAATAGAAATGCATTTTCAGGTTTTCAAACCGGGTGTGATAATTATACGGACAGTTAAATTACATAGCAATTAAAATTTTTATGTAACCAGTTATCAGTTTTTAATGTATTTTTTTGCTGGTGAAATTGAAAACACAATAAAAACGTTTTATCACCATAGTTTAACAATTGTTTTTATAAAAAAAAAAAAAAAATTCTACCTAGTGGTTTGTACGATTTCCATGTTTTGTTGATTATATCAACAAATTAAAGTATTTTGAATATCTACTTCAAGACATTCACCTTTTTATGCGTTTAGGACTCTGAAAGGTGATGCTCTTGCTAGTGTGTAATATGGCTAGCCATTAATGTGTCAACAGTCCAGACAACCAACAGGTGTATCTCTTCTAAATAGATTTCAGCACTGACCACAAAATAGGCGTCTTGTGGGAATTTTACACTAATAATTTAATTCAGTCCCAAACTTCAGCATAAGAACCTCAAAGCCTTTTGTGAAAGGACTTTACGTGATTGAGCAAATCGGATTTTTTTTGCATTCAGCACCCTGATTTCATATAAAACCACCACAGAGTTTGAAAAACGTATGACCTTCAAAAATCACAGGTCTCCATTATTAAATACTTTATTGTAATGCTTAATAAAAGGGGCAACATAATAGTCCCAACATTCTGCCGCAACAAAGCTCCTTGCTAGTCACAAATCGAAAATGTTCACTGGGACTTGTTGCTTGTGTGTTTTTAAACTACTTTCTGTATTTTTGCAGTCGGGTCCTATTTGCTGCAGTCTGTGTAATGTTTTCTTTTTGCCTCAAAAAGGGGAAGGCGTTGTTTGGTGATGTTTATAAATAAACCAAGCATTTGATCTGAGCTGAAAGTGGCTGGCGGCTGTGCACTGGCATTAGGTTTCCACCTAAAGATTGGCATTGGCAGATGAGCTTACACTCCAACAGCCATTTAAATAAATTGAAATTCTCTCTGAAAATATTAGATACTGAAATCAGATGACAACTTTTTTGCTATGTTCTTTAATGTGGATTTAAATTTTGAGATCAGGCCTTTCATTTGGATAGCCTGATGCTATGCATCATGCATTGTATTGTGGACAAAGCTACGTTCTGTTACCTTTTATCAGGACAGAGGACCCTCATATCGATACTTGTAACTGTAACTATATCAGATTATGTTAAGATCAAACCTAGCAGTGGCCGTCTCAATCTGCTTACCAGACATAAAAGCTGTTTATAAAGTACAGTCTCTACTTAAGGGTTTTGAAAAAACTATTCAGATTGAGCTTCACAGTAGGCAAAAAGGAAGGCACCGCTCTGCTTGTGATTGTAGACACAAAGGCTGTGTTTAGTGGTGGCATGTTTAAGCCCTTGAATGGGATTTCTTGCCACACCTGGCCTTGGGGATCAGCAGACAAGAAGGTGTGTGCTCAGTGCATGAGAAACACCATCAGGCTGGAAATGTTGCACTACAGGATGAACTGAAAAGGGTGGCTTGAGAAAAAGATAAACTCCATTACGGCAGAAACCCTAAGCAGACCTAGGCACTGCACCCTAGTCAAAATAGCCTTTTCTGTCTTATTGAAAAGTGATATTCCAGAATGGGTGTATAAAAGACTTGACTACGGAACATGACAACACATTAAAAATTATATACATTTGGTATCGTCATAGACCAGTAAAATCTCATACTTACGACATTTTCTGCTGAATTGGAGTCGTCTTTGAAGGCGTGTCATGCTGCTCTGTAAATTGAAGAAAAAACTGAAGTGTTTGCAAATGCACACAATGATATACACAAATTGCAATATAGTACATGTATGGCATCAAGCATTACATAGAAGAGCTACAATTTAATAGTGACATGTAGAGTGGGAGCACATTGGGTCACTGGTGGCTATTCTTGGCATGACACAGATTTGTGAATTACATTACAATGCAAATATAGTCAAAAGACCGAGCCTCATGGGAGATAGTTTAAACTATCTGAAGAGTCATGGTGGGCCACCACACTCCTAGGTGCAAATGTAAAGAACTTTATTGCAGGGAGTACATTACAAATTGATACTATGGTATTCTTACTTTATTAAAACACTACCGGTTGTCTTTGGCAATAAGATTTTGAATCAATGAAACATGCCTATTTTATGCTTTCAGCTCGAAAAATCATATATATAAAATTATAGTGTGTGTGTATGTATGTATCTATAGATAAACATGAGCACCATTTATACAAAGACCTAAACTAGTTCACAAATGCACAAATCGTCCAAAGGTTTTAGAAATCCATGTTGATTACTTACTCTGGTTAACAGATGGTACTTGCTGACTTTCCTGAGGTAAAGCAGGAAATGGGAGGAAAAAAAGAGTTTGCATTACTGTAATTAACAACATCTTAAAGAGCTCGACCTGCAACAATACTGTTCTAATAGAGTATGCCTGCTCAACCATGGCCCGCCAGAAGTTTTGAAACTAGATTTCCCACAAGGCTCTGTGAAACCTAAAAAAGGAGTGGATGAGTATCATGGGAGATGTAGTACAAAATCATCTGGAGGGCCAAGGTTGATGACCCCTGTAATAGAGCATGATTTTAATTAGATTACTTTATCAGACGCACTGGAAGGCGGCAATGTAACAAATGTTATAATCCCACAAAGTCACTTTGATGTGAACATATACCAAATCATAACTTCAAAGGATACTGGGAAAACATGAGTTATCAAAGAATGTAAACAAAAAATATGGGCATCAGAAAAAAATAAGCATTAAACACATACAAGATTCTCCATGTACTGACCTTTGCAGGAAAAGAGAATTTTGATAGCTCAGCTGAGTGGGGTGTATGGATAGCAGTTAATGGTGGAGGCCATGAATGTGTCATTTCCTACAAGAGAACAGAGAAGCGATAGGTCAAAACACACTTTAAAAATTCTATACAAAAAATTTAAGCAATGTTACATTGATTCCAAAGGTTTCATTTGTGGGTATAGAGAAGGATAAAATATAGGGAAGGGCGTTTCACTTAGCGATCTCATAAGGATAAGGATTTATGTGCAAGGCGTATAAGTAATATTGTGGGTTTCTCCCATACATCTGATCATGCAATGGGATGCATCTGGAACAAGAATTTTTATTGGGTAGGAGTAGGGGGAAAGGTTTCAAGTTATGTGAGTTTAGGATTTAACACAAAGATCATTCATATACGGTCTACTCCATCTCTGTTAGTGGGATGCACAACACATAGGAATTCCATTAACCAATCAATGCTTATGGCTTCCACATTACATTTTTGTTTTAAAGGCCTTTCATATCCAATCATCCAAAACAATGCTTTCACATTCAACTGATCAGACACACGAATCATTACCACAAAAGATCCATAAGGTAGCACTAGAAACTTAAAGCAGTTATTACCACCTAATTCCTTGCACATAAACCTCAAGGAAACAACCAGCCTTGTACACCATGAGCTAGGCTTGCATGTCCAACCACACGAACAGATCCATTAAATAGGCAAAGAGCAGCTTTCTGCTGCCACTGAATAAATTCACATGTACAGTAAGACCAGATCCATCAGACGTTGATAAGTGTCACAAGTGTATTCATTCTTCGATTGTAAACTCTTGAGCAGGAGGAGTCCTCTCTCCTACTGCTCTGCGTGTTTAACTTGTATGTGTATTTGTTGTTCTGTCTCACCAATTGTACAGCATTCCGGGAACTTGCTGGCGCTTATAAATACATTTAACTATTAGACCGCACATAGTCTGGGACAAATATGGGAAAAAAAACAGAATAGTACAAACCTTCAAAATTTCTTCTACACAATGGGCTTCATTGGAGAAGGTCTGAAGGAGAACATAGAGAGGTTATGTTTTCTTCTCTACAAATCTTTAACTTTATTTTTTGCAAACACTTCTAGGATTCAAAGTTAAACATGATATACCATGACATGAGTAGCTATCAACTACATGTTTATCACCAATTCTGAAACAAAAATAACATTGACAGAAGGTATATCACAAACAAGTTTTTTTACCTCCCGTTTAAAGGAAAACCCCTCCTGTACATGTGCAAAAAATATCTTCATTGAAATTTTGAATCAAGACCCAGAAATAATGGGCACCGTTTCTGGGTCCAGAGAGATGTACTGAGGGACAGCACCCCATTTATGTCACGTTGAGTAAAGCGAGATTTCTGTAAGAAGAAACCAATGGAGAAGAAACTCTACATGCCGTATCCCAACCCAGCCATTAATAGCAGCTCACTCATGGATCCGTTGGGAGCGAGCAGATATTCATTTGCGGCTCTCTTCACAGTACAATTCTGACCAAGTTGCTGTATTAGCGGGTCGAGTGAGAAAATGTGAGAGCTGCTCATAGATACAGGTAGCATCGCTGCTTCTGGCATCAGCTACTAGAGTCAATAAGACCCATGGAGTGAAATTCAACCCTGCATAAGTGAGGACATGCCGAGACCACGGAAGGACCCTGGGAACTATTTGTTTCCAGTGTTTTACTGCCTTTGTTTTCCTTGAGAGGAGGCGATGGAGCCACCATCTGGCAGTCAGAATTCTATGAACAATTCTGTCTCAAGACTTAAGAACATGCTACATTGTTCTCCTGCAGATGTAAATTGAACGCCTATACCAAGTATAGGAGCCAATAACTTGCAGTAAGCAACTCAACTTCTGAGCTACAAGCAAGGCTTGCAGCTCAGATGGAATAACAGCTATATATATTTGCGCATTAACTAGTTCAAAATTATACATCTAAATCGTACTTTTCAGAAACGCATTTTAAGCACACCACCTGTTCTTCTTACAGTAGATTTCAGTTCTTTGATTGTTTTGAGACTTGTAGCTATGGTATATCTGACCAAATGAAATATGGAATTCAATTTTAGGATGTAAAATGTCAATGTAGGGCAGGTACTTTTTTCCCAGTGCAGCAAAATACAATAGTTAATTTCATATGGAAGGGTCCTAAATTGTAATATATATATATATATATATACACACACAGTATATATTAAAAAAAAAATTAAATTAGTGAAGAAATACACCATTATGGTAATCCCAATATAGGCATGTTGCTTCAAATTAGAGCTCTGGTGACACTAACATAAGACACCAACATAAAACAACCATAATCGTTTCTAAGGCCAACAACAAGGCCAATAATTAAAAAAAATAAAAGAGATTATAAAACACAATAGGCATTACTACACTGAGCAGCAACTCATTAGCCATTTAACAGCACTACGCTTGATGTACAATCCTCCAGGGAAACGGTGAAATTAGGAGAGGATGGTCTGTGTGCAAATGGTTAATGAAGCCAATTAACAGTTTTCCCATTATGCAGGTACAGGGAGATCTCTTGGGGAAAGCAGATGTGGCGGAGGGCTAAACAGATAGTAAATAGACTTAAAGGCAGCAGCTGAAAATAAAATCTCCAATATACAGGGAGTCACAAAACACTTTTCTTTTTATCTGCATAGCAGCCTGAAAGGATGTGGAGACTAGGGTAAGATGTCTAACCCCTTAAGGCCCCGTTCACACTGTGCGATTTATCGCGCGGATTTTGTTGCGAAATCGCAGCAAAATCCGCACGATGTTGCACTATGTAGCATCTCCAATGCATTTCGATGGAGCTGTTCACATCTAACTACTGTAAAAATTCAATGTTGTTGAACCCAGGACATACTTTAAAACAAGAGAAATCTTAATGTATCCTTCCTGGTAAAATATCAATAAATTTGTTATATTTAAAATACAAGCTTTAATAGTAAATTAACAGAATTTACCTTTACATAATTTCAGTAGGGATAGTGGGGAAGAGGCAATTATTTTTATTATGCCTTTCATTATAGCATAAATCTCTTCGGTTCGTTCTTTGCACTGTAATGTATTCCAGATTAAAATAAGTCTACCCTGAAATCCAATTTAGCTGTTCTTTGAATTTGTTTTTTCAATCGTATCTATGTTTATTTGCATGGTAACGGATTTTATTTTATTCTATATATGGTACACATAAGAATCTACAGGGGGGCCAGGGGGGCAATGGCCTCCCCTAGGTTATTCCTTGCCACCCCCATAGATCAGCATCCAGCTTCCCCCACTTCTTGGGACCGGTGTATCGCTGTCCCTGTGCGTCGTATCCTGGTGTCATTGGAATGGGCAGAGTATGGCCTTTTCAATGATACACAACATGACCTTATTCAGTGTACATATACAAAATCAAATAATAATTTTTTTCACATTGCGGAAATGGCTCAGCAGTGAAGGGGTTACCGGTCAGACTATTACATTGTGACTTACTTTCATTTTTGCTGCACAGTTTAACGTCCATCGTAGCATAGAATCATGAGCAATAGAGACCCACACACTAAGTACGTGTGCAACGAATTGCGCACGTGGCAAATAGACGCAAGTTAGGCAAGAACGTAAAACCGCAACCACGGACGGGCAGAGTACACCACGTCCGCGTAGCGTTCTGTGTGAGTGATGAGATGTCAGACGCAGCGCATTTGCAACGTCCAGCATCTTAACGTGCAAAATGGCTTTTCATATCCCTTTCAAATTTTTATAATTTTTCATATTAATTTTATTTCCCATAGTTCCTTTTTTTCCCTACTTCCGTCAACAAAAACGGACCGTGTGGCGTCTACAGTATCTTCCGTCAGTACATCTGTCCGTTGTGCATCTGTCCGTTGTGCATGCACGCAGAGTGCGCACAGACTGCGTTCGTCTGACATTAGCCTTAGAGGTGAAAATGATTAGTGCCTATATATTGTTCCTAGAGTCGCCACTGATGGTACATCAGCACAATTATAGCTATTGCTGCTCGTACCATCTAACCAAAGTTTTTCTGATTTTGTTACGGGAGCAAAGGTCGCGTTTTGTCCCTTGGCCGTCATATTCCTTTTCCTCCGTTCGTTCCTGGATACTTCTCTCAGCAAGCCGCGCTGAATTAATGTCAGTTCTTAATTTCTCCCAATAAAGCAGACAACGCCGGTCATATTGGGTTAAGCAGACTGCTTGTCCATTCCAGCAGACCTCCTTTTATTTGGTACAGAATCAAATAACAGCTAGTCCCATTACCAAACTCAGCCCACCAGACATTCCATCACCACCGTCAAATCTGCTCCCCATCAGGTTCATCCAGCACAGTCACCGCAGTCATACAGAGCAAGGGTTCTTCTTGGGGGGGAGGATTTCAGGGGAGCAGTGGCACTCACTATACATAAAAACTTTACTAAATCTGCAGGACGACAGTTCTGAGCACGGGGTTCTGTGACATTAAAGAAATATGTAGGTCTAGAATTTTAATTTTTTTAAATTTTTTTTTATATTTAAACACTTCTGCCTATAGACAAACTAGAATAAAATCAAAATGAAAGGTTTATTTTCTGGTTTTAAACTCCGTCATTTCATTTTCTCCAGTGACGTCCCTCAGCTAGGGGTGTTTCTTTGGCTCCAACTTCCTGAATATTGCCTGCCGCCTCTCTGCCCACTACTCCACCCATCAAAGCTTCACACGAACTACATTTCTTGCTCCATCTTGCCCACAGCCCCCATGCACCCCACTACTTCACATACTCAGCTATTACCCTCACCTAGCGTGAAACAATAAACAGCCTTGCGAGTCCGTCGGCACTTCCGGTTCCGTGCGTTCCACGAAGCACAGAACCGGAAGTGCCGACGGACTCGCAAGGCTGTTTAATGTTCGTCAATTTCACCAATTATGTCCCGCTAATTGCTAAACAGTTTAGTATTTAAGAGCAAGATGGGAGATACATATAACCTATTTGTTCCTCCCTGATTAAGTCTATTTTCATATCCACGAAACTCATTGGAGTGTTTTTATATCGTGCTGTGTTACAAATGAATCGATTTACTGAAGCGGCTTCCTTTGGTGTGTCCTGTGGCGGCAGGGTGAACCAGGAGTGTGGCCTAAGGAATTCAGGTAAGTAGTAACACGAGAGCAAATATATCTTTATGTGCCTGCATATACTAACAATTTGTGAGTGCATCGGTACGGGGCTTATGGAATATATAATGCCAATTGCTGTACCATAAATTTTATTTTGGTTTTAAAGAGTGTGCTCCCAGCTTTATATATGTATCATTGATATATGTATGTTTTGATATGAGTTTATTGAGACGTCATTAGGAAGAGACGCCTGGGAGTGCAAAAAAGGTCATGTTTAAATAATATATATGTATATAATTTTTAACCCTAGTGTAATATCAAGATTTTACGGGTTTGTAGCGCTTTACAAATACCTGTGACTGTATGAACACAAGCTGCACGCTCAGGACTTCAGACTGGGGAAACTGAATATTAGCCATCTTTACAACTATGAAAGCAAAGCACACTCACCTACACACTGACTCGCTCACACACTGACACAGTCACTTGCGCTCTTTCATGGTTTACATACTGTCTCAAAGTCCCTCACACAGTCACTCCCGCTCACACCCTTGTCCTGTCTCTAGTGCGCGCTCTCTCTGACTGGACCTTTTCTTGGTGGCCCTCTGCTTTATCTTGCCATCTTTCTTAAGCGTTTCTTGCAGTGTCTCTCTCTGCTGTCTTTTACTCCCTGTGTGTATGGATTTCTTTCCTTCCCTGTCTCTGCAGTCAGCCCAGCCACCAGAAATTTTGGGGCCCCTTACGGACCCGCAGAATGGGGCCCCCACATGATCCCACTCTTTCCATAGGAAATCAATATTTACTGTGAATCGTGATCACATTACAGAGAGTTAGTCCCAATATCTTAAAATCACACCTATTGCTCGCACAACAGCACATTTAATATAAAAATGTTTCTGTTTCAAATAGTTTAAGACAGTATGAAATTGTGATTAAAAAATAATATGAATCAAGATCGTATTACAGAGTGTTGCTCCCAATACCTTAAAATCACATAAAATGTGTATTAATGCAAACAATGTATCATAAAGTATAATTAGTTTACTCCACTGGTTAAGCATATCACAGAGCACCACAGCGATAGAACTCTCACATTAAATGCAGTGAGTATGAACATACACAGAATCCACAGCAATAGACCAACAGTAAAGGGAGCATGAATGTACACAGAATCCACAGCAATAGACCTCTGTTAAAGGCAATGAGTATGAACATACACAGGATCCAACAGTAAAGGGAGCTTGAATGTACACAGGATCCACAGCAATAGACCAACAGTAAAGGGCGCATGAACATACACAAGATCCACAGCAATAGACCTCTAATGGAAAAGACATTGAAGGTCTCCTTTTTCAGGTTCCCCTCCCTTTATCATGTCCATCTCATCCCCCCTACATTTTCATTTCACCCCACCTCTTCCATTTTAATTTTATTATTTCACCCCCCCACCTCTTCCATTTTTATTTTATTTATAAAATTTGCGTTTTATGCCTGCCGAATGACACCAACTCATTTAAAAACCTGCTATGCCTTTTGAAATTTAGCAAAGCATGCATGTCCCTTTAACAATATTAACACACCGGCTGGGTGGAGTAAAGGTAACATCACTGCTCTGCGTGGAGAGAGCCTGTGGAGATATGGGTTTGATCCCAGCAAGAGCACCTCTCCAGTAAATGACCTTGGGCAAGACACCTAACGGTAAATACTCGCCACCCAGGACATACTTGAAAACAAGAGAAATCTCAATGTATCCTTCCTGGTAAAATCCTTTAAAAAAAAATAGAGGCAGATGAAAAGAGAAAAAAAGAGGCAGAAGAAATAAAGGCACAGAAGAGAGAGAAAGGCACAGAAGAGAGAGAAAGGCACAGAAGAGAGAGAAAGGCACAGAAGAGAGAGAAAGGCACAGAAGAGAGAGAAAGGCACAGAAGAGAGAAAGGCACAGAAGAGAGAGAAAGGCACAGAAGAGAGAGAAAGGCACAGAAGAGAGAAAAAGGCACAGAAGAGAGAAAGGCACAGAAGAGAGAAAGGCACAGAAGAGAGAAAGGCACAGAAGAGAGAAAGGCACAGAAGAGAGATAGAAAGGCATGAAAGAGGCACAGAAAGAAAGAAAAAAGAGGCAGATGAAAGAAAGGGGCACAGAAGATAGAAAGAAGGAAAGAAAGAGGCACAGAGGGCAGAGGCAGAAGAAAGAGGCACAGACCGATCCCGGGCCTAACCAGCGAAGGGGTAAGATGGACATTGAACAACCGTGTGTGGCCCCTGTGCACAGTGTGTGTCCCCCCCTTAGTGTGTGTGTCCATCGCATTTCAACAGTTATCATTTTTTTCTGGGGAGGGGCGCAAGTAGCTGGTCTTGCCTAGGGCACAAAATAGTCTAGAACCCCCCCCTGGAAATAAGAGTGCTTTGGATTACAAGCACGCTCCCAGAACGAATTATGCTTGCAATCCAAGGTATTACTGTATTTATCCATATTAAACATTTCAGACAGCGGGTCCGATTCCAAAAGACTGTCTCCCTGTTACCAATGCTCAGACGTGCCATTTACGATCGGGCATGGAATGATTGAGCCGCAGGTTGATATTTGCAGCAGCGCGCAGCACCATCACGAGTACCCACTTCGAGTCCATAGGACTCCATGGAAACCTGTGCAAGCTCAAATGTACAGGGGCCACAGGAGGAGATGCGGAGGGACATGGGAACCATTTGTTCCCAATCGCACAGTGCTTGCTGCAAGAGAAAGCGGTGGTCCCTGCCTCAGGATTCTCTGGAGAGTATGGGATTTTTGGGGTGGGTTAACACTGTGTTTTTGCAAAATCACTTAACATAATTACTTAACACCAGGGTTTCAAAGACTCTTCATTCACAGAATATCTTTAGATGAGGACGACATATGTGCAATAGATCAGTCTCCTCTAGAGAAGTGTAAATTCATGTCTCCAATACAAAGTATAGGAGACATGAATTTACATTAAGCTCCCACAACAACCAAGACACAAGCAGGGCTCGAGTCTCTGTTGTGATCGCTCGGTACCAATAAGCCACCGTCTGGGGTGATTTTTACTCCCTGCTCCAGACATTAGCTTACCGTACTCCGTGCTTGAAATTGCATGCAAAAACCTGGGCCTAGCAGAGATCAGACTCCTGAACCTAGGCTTAATATAAGACTTCTAATACTACCAGTTAATAGAGAAGGGAATTTTGCCCATTAGTCTGCAATTTCGCCATTTTCAGCACAGACACAGGTTAGTACAAGCAATTTCACCTTCTCTCCATCAATGAGACAATATGAACATCAGTGAAGCACACACAGGTCATAGTGCTGTAGAGGTTGCACTAAGGTAATAACTAAAAATAAGGACAAGACAGTAATATAATAAATAAATCTAAGTAACCTTTATAAAACCCAAGTCAACATAGTAATCGCTCTGCCATATTTGTGCCCAAACGTCCATTAAAACTTCTCACTCAGCCAAAACAAATTTGAGAGAATGCCAAGAAAGCTGGAAACAAAGATCCTTGATATTCATAGCATTTAAATTCATTTTCCTCCTGACCCTTGCCAGACACCTGAAAAACTGCTTCTTTGCAGCTTATCGCAGAATCGAATAAAGAAGCCAATGTTTGCATAATATACAGGATTACAGTGATCTCATGTACAAACACAAAATTGGAAGAACTCCTCTGCATGTCCAGTTTAAAATGGGGGAACATTGTTTTTTCTTTTGCCCACCCCTTCCTTTTTATATAACCCCTCACACTCCCCCCTTTCTCTTCCTTCTTATAGAAGTTGAAACATTAAACGGAAGTAGGCACCACATACACTGGTAAAATGTTCTCAGCTTGGGGGATGAGGAAGCAAGCGTGCCATGCCAACCCATATCCGGCCTGTCTGAACTGTGTTGCTTTGGTTGTCCATTCTCAGCGATAGTCTGGTGACACCTCCTTAGTCCAGCGTAAAGTGATTACATCATGCATGTTGCACCACTCCAGGTCTTGCTGGACCAATCCACTGCGCCTCCTTCACCTATTTCATAATTTTCCTCCACCCATGCTTGTTGCCCTGTCATGGATCAATCTGACCAATCGGTGTTCAATGTAGTCGGATTTTTCCCTGCCAATCCGTATCTCGGTCGTGGATTTAGGCCGTTTCCTGGTTCAGCACCTCTGTCCTGGATTCTGGCTCTTTTCTGGTTGGTCAGCACCTTTCTAGCCAGTTTCTCTCTACTGTATTTTCTATCTTATTAGCTACCTGGCCTCAAATCTCAAACTCTGCAGTGAACTCCTACCAGTTGCCACAGCCAATGAGTGTGTGCCAACAACAAAAACTGATAATATAAACACTGATGGGAAAATAAAAGCATATTTGGCATAATGTGGCAAGTAGGCCAAATGCAGCAGTTATGAAAAACCATGGGCCTAGTCTGACACTGATCGTGGTTTGTTAATGCATAAACTGTGAACGAGTTACCATCAGTGGCTGATTATTAACTGTCCTATCCCAATCAAGTCACCGTAAAACTGGGGCAAGTCGCAATATTTGGAAGCGGCTTGTAGCTACCAGCAGCAGCACAATGCTGGTATCTACAGGACTCCGTGGAGACAAGCACGATGCAGTGTATGCAGAGGTTGTGCCGGAGTTCTGCAAACAGCAAGAGGAGGTTGTAGACTGCACCATGCACTGTATCATGTTATCAGTGGTAAAACAAATAATATAAAAAAATAAAAAAAACACCAGACCAGACCGAAAGGCTGTATACTTTGATCTCAGCCCAAGGCAGTATTCTGCAGTGAGCTATGCTGGAACAGCTTGTTCTTCTCTAGCTAACCTCAAATTAATGGCTCCTACGTTAAGTATAGAAGCTGTTAATTCACAGTAATGAGCCATAAAGTTCAACCTGCAAGCAAGCGTGCAGCTCAAGCCATTATACACAACAGCACCAATTACTCCAAACTCTGGGATATCAAAGTCTGCCCCCCCCCAGATGTTTGTGGCCTACAATTCACAGAATTCTTTGATCAAGAGATTCCATTCATTGAATTCTAGGAGTTGTAGGCCCTGTTCTATAGGAGTAAAAAAATAACAGCAGGCAACCATCTTATTTCCCAAATCTGAACTTAAGGCTGGGGGTACACGAGCATGGAAGGAACGTCCGTGAGAGTGGACACATCCACTGGGCATTAGATCAGTTTACAAAATAAAAGGAAAAAAATTATACTAGAGTGTAAGCAATGTTGGAACAGGTGTAACCGGCAATCTGTTAATTCATTCGAGAAAGGTCGACATAGTACGGACAATTACACTCCGGACACGAGTCAATTGGCAGAAAAGGAGTCCTTTATTAGGTACCTGACTTGATTCATTTATTAGGTACCTGACTTGAGCAGGATGGACTCCAGAATCTCAAGTAAGGTTTTGGAACAAAGACAAAATTCTTATACATTGATTTGCAAATAAGGTACATCCCCTGACCAATTGCCCCCTCCTATGTCGAAGACAAAGAACACACTGCAATTAAGTGCTCAATAAACAATTTGGACACAAACGTGATTTAGAAGGGAGGCAAGAGGGTGTACCTTCTCCCAACCATGGGGGCAACTCCTGCTAGGCAAGAGCAGAGCTGTGAAAACTGACTTCTTTGTTCCTTCCTGGCCTAGTCTCAAGGCCTGCTCGACCTTACTCATTAAATCAAGCCTTTTGTCAACTAGGTTTACTCTGACAGAATTCTAAGGTTTTTTGCTACAGCAGATATCTTCTGGAATGTTAGAAACTAAACCGTATGATTACAAAAAGTGGTTAGCATTATTCTATATAAAAACCATGCAAGATGGCCGCCAGGGTACAAGATAGCCGCCATCTCTAGCTATTCCCCTCACACAGGTTCTGCCAACAAATATCCTTGCACGGTTTGCATTTTTCTGACAAATCATATCTTCAGTATAACAAGTTCTATATGTAGCATTGCTGTCTGAGCTGTAGAGCCCTTCCTCAGAACAGATTATGGCAAATTGGTCTACACTTTGATAGGGCTGCAATTTAAGATTACTTTCATAAATTGATTAAATGGCAGATTATTAAGAGAATAATTTTTGGTTTACGTAGCGTATATAAATCTAAATATGGAATAGGTCAACCTGAAAAACAATACAAAAGATACCATACAAAGATTGAAAACTATATCAAAGTGAACTCACAAAAGACAAATATGCACCTATGAGTGTATAACACTTATGTTAGAATTTTCCAATACCTTAAATCACCGAAAGATCTCTCCAGGACATCTGGAAATCTTAAACTCTGCTATTTACGCTCACCTAGTGTGTCACCCCCCCCCTCTTTTAGATTGTAAGCTCTCAAGCAGGGTCTCTTCTACTGTTCTGTTTGTGCAACATGCATGTATATTTGTTATTCTGTCTCTCCCACTGTACAGCGCTACAGAACTTGGTGGCGCTTTATAAATACTTGTAACTGAACGAAAAAAGACTTGCGTATTTTTCACACACAAGTTATGCAAGCAACTGGCGAGACTGATTGATGGTGTTCACAGCTCAAATCCAAGTCTGCTTTCCGCTGAACAAATGCTGATACGAGTTACTCTGATAGACAAGATGATGCCAGCATGCAAATCAGGGTGTGTATGGGGGGGCACTCCATGCAGCCTGACCATCTTAATAAGCTAAAGTGGTCAGGTGCATAGTGGCAATTTTAAAATAATTTCATGAACAAACTAAGTTGGGGGGGGGGGGGGAGGACCGGACCTGAGTAAGAGGGAGTTTGGGGGAAAAGATTGGGCCAAAGGGAGGGATGGCAGCTCCGGTCCCAAGAGAGGGAGGCAGGGATGGTGGCACAGGACTCCAGCCCCAAGTAAGGATAAATGAGCAGTAAAAAAAAAAAAATCTACACCCAGTGGCAGTATCCCAGGATCTGTTCTATAGTTCTGTTTTAAATGAAAGGGGAAAAAAAACTGGTCATGTCTGACATAACCCTAGAGCAGTGGCTCCCAACTGCAGTTCTCAAGTACCCCCAAAAAGGTCAGGTTTTCTAGATAGCTGAAGCACAGCACAGGTGATCTGATTTTCTGCTCAGGGATTTCAGGATTCAGTCTGCTTTTCTCAAAGGTAATCCTTAAAACGTGGCCTGTTGGGGGTACTTGAGGACCGCGGTTGGGAACTACTGCCCTAGAACTAAATCATAAAAAAAGGAGCCGGCACATCTTCTCCAATCAGTTCCAAAGTAACGTTTAACGGTTTAATGAGACCCCAGGTCAAATATTTACCCTCAGCTGCCGTGATTAGTTTTCCTTCGCTAGTTCCCGGATTCTCCACTCAGCAAGCAGTGCTGAATCAATGTCAGTTCTTAATTTCTCCCAATAAAGCAGACAACACACGTCATATTGGGTTAAGCAGACTCACTGGCCATTTCAGCAGGCCTCTTTATTTGGTACAGAATCCGATAACAGTTAAGATCCCAGCCCACCCAGACATCCTGGCACCGCGGATCTCCATGGTCTCCATCAGGTCCTCTCAGAACAGTAGGAGAGAGGACTCTGCTCAAGAATTTACAATCTATGTGTTTAACTTGTATGTATATTGGTTATTCCATCTCTCCCACTGTACAGCGATAAGGAACTTGGTGGTGCCATACAAATAACTGCAGTCATAAAGAGGAAGGGTCCTTGTTTGGGGGGATTTCAGGGGAGCAGCAGCAATCTGGGGGCACCATTTGATAGCTCGGTCCCCTATGGTGTCACAGTCCAAAAAGTGATCAGATCCGCAGGCGGGGGCAAGAGTGGCAGCGTGTGGAAGTGACCCTAGGTGATACTGCAGGCTGCTGCTGTGTGAGCTCCTGGGGCCAAGAAAGGCTCAGAAATGTGGGTTCCCAATGGAGCTCCCTCCTGAAAAATGAGCAAAGGGTTGTCAGGGCTCAAGGGGTTTAAAGTTTCTGCAGATATTTCCATTAAAGGGAATGCTGTGCAGTCCTTGAATGAGATTGGTTGGTCAGTCTAGCTCCTTGGATGGTGAATAGTTGGGGGTTCAAACCCAGGCTTCCCCTGGTGTCAGGGAACATGAAGGACAGGTTTACAGGCACTTGGATTATGTTGCGATGGGGAAAAGCCACATAAACACCACTTTTAACATTAAAGCATAAACAGACCAATAGCTTAAATGAGGGGAATAGCAGAGGAGCAAGGTTTAAGTACAGTCCACAGTCTGAGCACGGGGTTCCGTGACATTGGGGCCTTATAAATAACTGCAGCCACACAGAGCAAGGGTCCTTTTTTGGGGTTATTTTCAGGGGAGGCAGCAATCCAGGGATACCGTTTGATAGCTCAGGCCCCTATGTTGTCACAGTCCAAAAAGCGCCCAAATCAGCAGGCGGAGGCTAGAGCGGCAGCGTGTGGAAGCTACCCCAGGTGATGCCCCAACTGCAGTTCCAATGAGGGGGACCCTAACCCCAAAAGAGCACCCTGCTGGAGAAAAGTCTTTTCAGGGCAATGGGGTTTAAGGTTTCTGCAGATGGTTCCATTAAGTGAATGCTGAGCAATCCTTGAATGGGATTGGCTGGTGTGGTTTCAAACCCGGCCACTGGATGGTGATTGACTCGAGTTTCAAAACCAGGCTTCCCCTGTTGACCGGGAACATGAGGAACAGGCTTAAAGGCATTTGGATTATGTGCTGGTGGGGGGGGGGGAAGAGTCACAAACCACCACTTTTGACATCAAAACATAAACAGACCAAAAGCTTAAATGAGGGGAATAGCAGAGGAACACGGTTTTAGTAAAGTACACAGTCTCTGAGCATGGGATTCCTTGACACTAACTTATTAACATTTAACATAGTCCAACTCTACACAAAATCAATTAATCGACCACCCTATTAAATTGATAATGAAAATAGCTGTCAACTATTTCCATGATCGATTAGTTGTTTCAGCCCTACACTTTGATCTTTGAAGTCTGTATTGAGAATTGTTGGTTTTATCACTGTTCTTGTGAGGGATACTGCCAAAATAAGGATAGAACCCCCATCTGAGAAAATATTCGTGGTCACAGGCAGGGACTATGTCCCAGGTTCTATTTGTGAAATATTAATAAACGGTTTGCGTGCATGAAGTAGTTATTACAAGAATGGCCATTCCAAGCAGAGGTGATAAGAATCTGAATAAAAAAATAAAAAAAAAATGTTCCCAGAGTTTTCAAAAGAAGTTCCTTGGAAATGCGGAGGAGTGAAAGTCTTGTTCTTTAAAGGAGATGACTGGTATGGATGGGTGTCCTAGTTTACAACTTTTAGCATCTGGTCAGGCACAAGTGAAGAAAATGACAGCTTACATGGTCTGCTGAAGCCAGAGTTACAGGAATTACAACCAAAGAGCAGTTCTTTTGTTCTTTGCGTTGTATTCTAAAATATTAAATATTTTCCCTGACATACGAATGGATGTTTAATGCTGTATATTTTTGCAAAGCCAATAATGTGTTCTGTAGAATGAAATCCGACACGACTATTCTGGAGGGAACCGTTTAAGAACGGGCTTGTTTCCATTTCTTGAATGCAGCCCCATCATGTGAGAGGTCTAATGAATGAGGAAGATTTAACTGCTCTAAAAATGTTTAAATTATTCCAAGGGCATATATATCTTGGGAAATATTCACTGCAATTACTAGAATGGTTAAAAAGGTGACATGGGAGGACAAGGGGCCGGTCCTGACACAGCTACTGTGCACTGCAGTCCTGAAATCTAAGAGCAAGGCTAGCTGTATAAAGTACGAGGGGCACGAAGGGCCATGTGCTTTTCACTTTGAGGTTAAATTGCAGTGAAGGCAGTGTTTCTACCAGCCACGCCCCCCGGACAGATTTCCCAGTTCTTCCCGTCTGCAAGTAATAGTGCTTGTTATTTTTTATTCTGTATATGCAAGGGGACTATTTTTTTCTCCTAAATATTCCTTTATTATAATCTGCCTTCGTCAGATATAAGAATCCCATTACCTGAAGAGACAGGTTTCCGAATAGACAATCTACTAAATTGGGTTTGGTGGGTCTGTCTACTAATCAGTTTTTTTTTGTGTGGGCTTAATTGAACAGGGCGTTTCAAATCACTGTCGTTTAATATTTGGTGAACGACTTGTGGCGGCATAGAAATGATTGGTTTTTACTTTATATGTAGTGGGTGGTGATAGTGTGGTTATTTAGTGATTATCTTTGGGTCTAGGTTAGACAAAGTGATTTTTAACCCTTATAACCAAGTCACATGCCCGCCTGGAGTTGGGGAGTTACGTATGACAATTAGTATCACATCCATTCGGATGGAAGACAAGATCCAGAGGAACATAGTGCTGACTAATAGAAAAGGGATAAACTATGCAACATGATCTTTTATCGAATGTAACGGGTCATAGCATGCCTAGTCCAAGAGTCTTTCCCCCGCTCAAATTGCTGTCAGTCAGATACCCCCAACAGCCTTCCGTGGATTCGTTAGGATTTGGTTATCTAAATGCTTTTCTGTTCAGAAGCATCTAGAAATTTGATATCTGCCCAGTTGTTCAAAAGGGACACTAGTTCATTGGACAGTAACCGTGGCCCTCTAGGGGTTTTGGAATTACATTTCCCATGAGGCTTAGCCAATCTAACGAGTAGCTGACCATGGTAGTTAAATTTCCAAAACAGCTAACAAAAACACATCAGCAAGCGCCATGCTCCGCTTCTAATTTGTTCCTGAAAGTAGCACTCCTTTCGGAACTTTGCTTCCACCAATGGCTCTCCATGCACTTTCATTCACCACGGTGTAATAAGGAGAATTGAGATCATGTTACTGGTTTAAGATGTAAGAAGCAAAAAAGCTCAGGATGTACAACCCACAATATTCAACCACTTAAATATTTTAAAGCTTGAAATTCAATTATTTAGCAGGTCTTGAAATATTTACAGATAACCATGATGCAAATGACAGTCTACCGATTATACTTCTGGTACAGTTGAACACTACTAGACAATCCCTTTAACCTCTTCATTGCTGAGCCATTTCATGCCCATGTGAGGAGCTTGTTTTGACCGGTTTGTGCTCATGTTTAAACACATTGAAGTCATGTTTTATTATAGGACCCAGACAAATTCTATATCTTTTTTTGCCCCCAGCAGAGTAGGCATACTCAAAAATTATCATTAGGTGTATCGGTCATGTTGCCGCAGAATGGTATAACAAAAAGCTAAAAGGATACATTTCCATTCAGATTTCTGAAATCTATACATGTATATATGTATCTTCTGTACAATTTATTTTCCTCATTTTATCATCCAAATCTTAGTTATATATTCTATGGGAATTATATGGTAAAAAAAAATTGAAATGTAAAGGAAACCCGTTATCGCATTTTAAAGAAAACAAAAATGCAATTTTTAACAAAAAACCAGGACCGCCTGGTTTTGTAGGATTGTGTTTTACATAGATTAGGATTATGTATAAAACACTGATTTTGCTTCCAGCGTGATAAAGGAGAAGATGAGTAACGGCAGCAGTATTGACAAATGGCCATAGCAATGGCTTGAGGGGGGGGGGGTTGTTCCAGCCCGCAAAGAACCTCCATTCTCCTCACAAAAGGTGCTTGTGATTTAGATGGACAAACACGTAGGACAAATGCGCCACCCCCCCATTTGCCACCGGTGTTGGAAATGAGGAGTTATAAAGCAAACAATGAGGCAGCAATAAGTACCCACATAGCAGAAGCATGTGGCACGAATGCGGCCTCAGGATGGCACTGCTGGCGTGGTGCCGGCATCGGCATGCATCATGGCAGCCAAGTGTGGGCCATGTGTAGCAATGATGGCACTGCAAACATATCGGAAAACAGTAATAGGGCTGACTGTGGATGGGCAAGTGTGGCCCAGATCATTCTAAATAATTGCTGGCCACATATCAGATTTAGTGCCATATATTCCTGCAACAAGTCAAGATTCTCTCTCACACACTTTTTTCTGATTTTAAGGCTGGGGTCAGACGAACGCAGTGTGAACGTGCGTTGAGCCGCACTTTATCACGGCCGTGGTAGCAGCAAATGACGTCCAATGACGGCCAGCACAGAGAGCTGCGTCGGCATAGCGGCGTGTGTGCGTGATTAGGAGACGTCAGACGCTGCACATGTCCGTCCTACATAACGTCCAGACACCCAAAGTTTCCTGGTTTGGATCCGTATAAAATCACGGCCGCAATTGCGCACCGTATGACCACTATCGCGTCTTCCGTCAAAAAGTGCGTCCATGTGTCCGGACGCACTTTTTGACGGAAGATGCGAAAAATGCCTTAGTCGGACCCTAGCCTAAAATGTATTGACAGCTCTGACTTTTTAGCTGCCTTTGGGGGAAATTTTATTTTGCTCTTTGAATTTGAAAAGTATATTATATTAATTGACAAGCATATAAAATAAGGGATCCAGATGACAAAAAGGATAAATTATTTAAAAATAACTAGTTATAAAACTATGTGCAAAGTGATCAGCAATGTCTGAAATTTGTAGCTTACTTTCCAGCTGCTTCCACTTTGCAAATCACCCTAATTAACCCAAGGTTCTAGCCCTTCCCATGATATGTTAATCTATATATCTGTGTTCTGTTTTTAATAGTTTGCATTTTATTACTTTGTATTTCTGTAACAACTGTAACCACTCAATGTTCTTGAACCCAGGACATACTTGAAAATGAGAAATCTCAATGTATCCTTCCTGGTAAAATCCTTTGCAAATAAATAAATAATCTTTGTATATTCATTTCTCCTGAGCTGAACAAAACATACATTTTCATAGCAAGATCAAATGCTGCAGTGAGTTGGATTGTGAAGCCGAGAAAAAAAAATATGGTTTGAGAACTGTTTTGGTACATTGTGCCTCCTGTAAGAGTGCTGGTAGGAAGGAGGAGCCAAGTGTTCAGGCCAGGGAATCCATCAAAATCTGCCAGAGCTTTCATCCACAGCCTGTGAGCTATGTGTGTTTGTTCTGTACAGGTGAGAAGTGTTTTATAACGGTTTAAAAGTTATACTAAAGGCATTATTATATTGCTGGGAATGAATAGTGTTATTAGATATTTAGTCACTGTGGGAATAAAGGAGAAGGCACTTATTTACTAAGCATGTTCATTTAACATTGCTTTTCAGATACTCTGGAAGAAAACCAAGTTTCCGATGCTTAGTTTATGCATGGAAACCCAGAGTTAATCTTTAGACAGGATGCATTTACAAAAGGTTTTTAGAGTGGCACATATTCTTGTCATTTAAAAAGGAGAGATGTTACTATGTGGAGGGATATTTCAGAGTAAACCTGAATTAAACAAGAAGCCAGAACTAAAATTGTGGAGAGTGTAACAGAAGCTAGGACTAAAATGGTGGAGAGTGTAATATACTGTTTAACAAGCCAGATTTTACAGATCACCTTGGGGAAATACAGACTGAATCCTGCAATCACTGAGCAGCAAATCATATCACCTGTGCTGTGCTTCAGCTATCCTGCAAACCTGGCCTGTTAGTGGAACCTGAGGACAGGTTTGGGAACACTGGTGTAATAGAAGCCAGAACTAAAATGGTGTGTCTTGTAAGTGTTCAGCAAACAGTATTGTAGAAAAAAAAAAAGTGAAAGCAAGGGAAGACATTAAGGCTGGGGTCAGACGAACGCAGTGCGAACGTGCGTTAACCTGCCCTTTATGACAGCCGTGGTAGCAGCAAATGACAACCAACGCAGGCCCACACACGAAGTAAGGCCGTACGAAAATTTGGCCGCGCAACGCAAGTGGCAAACAAACGCATTTTTGCAAGAACGTCGAACCGCTAGTACTGACGTATAGAGTGCGCTGCGTCCGCATAGCGGCGTGTGTGCGTCATTTGGAGACTTCAGACGCTGCTCATGTTCGGCCTACATAACGTCCCGACACCCAAAGTTTCCTGGTTTGGATCCGTATGAAATCACGGCCGAAATTGCGCATCGTATGACCGCTATCGCGTATTCCGTGAAAAAAATACGTCCATGCGTTCGTCTGACCCTAGCCTTAGATACCTGACTTAACAGATTCTTACACGACTGCTATGTAAAGCTCTGTAAAATTGTGCCAAAAGTGTGAAAGGAGAAGAAACAATTGAAAGATCGGAAATTAAATGTACTGTGATTATAGGGGTTTACCTATAAAATATATTATGTGTACATGACATGACAATGCTAAAAAAAAAAAAAAAAGTACATTTCAATCATTTAGAGCGTTTGAAATTATTTTTCCACATTTTATTGTTCAAACCTTTGAGTTATATATTCTATGGGGTTCTGTCTTAAAAAAAATCATCAATGGATAACCTGTTACTGCATTTTTCCAAGGAAATATGCAATTTTAACAAATTAAAAAAAACCTTTTTCTTTTTGTTTGGGCACATTGCAATTCATAAATAATAAGACTCCGGTCTATTCAAAGAAAGGTGAACCACAGGAGAATGACTGGAGAAGTGAAAATTCTAGGTCAAAATAGTCAAACCAGAAAAATTCTCCCATTTAGCTCACTTTCCAAATTGGCTATTTGGTCTAGATTGAATAACCCTGTATGTATAAAGCACTGCACATGCTCCGAGTGTGGGGAAACGAGAAGGTAAGTAATGGCAGCGGCATTGTTCACTTTATGCGTCAAAAAGGGTCAATGCCACTGCATTAGAACAAAAATATGTGTTTTTTTTAAATTATTTTCTTCATTTGCTTCATTTTATATGGTCAGGTTTGGTATCACTGGAACCACACTCCTCTTGACCCACCTCAGGGAAGCCACACAACTGATGACAGGCTGCACTCTTCGTGACCCACTTGAGAAAAACTGCACTCTTCGTGACCCAATTTGGAGAGGCCGCACTTCTCCTGGTTCGCTTCAGAGAAGCCGCACTCCTGGCTTGCTTCAGAGAAGCCGTACATCTCATAACCTATTCCATAGAGGCATGACTGTTTGCAAGGAGTCTCATGGACTGTTGAGAAGGCCATAAGTTGTTCTTGATACTTGTGAGTATTTTATTATATTTATTTGGAAATGTGATTTACTATCTTGTAAATTAATTTCTTGTGTGCCTTGTGGATTTTAATAGTATTTCAATTGTTTACTTTTCATGATCATTTTTATTGCCAGCGCTCCTGCATAGAATTCTCACTATTCAAGAGATCATAATGGACCAATTGAAAATCATCTTTAAAACTGTTCAGGGACTAACTTCCTTAAGTGAAGCAGAGACACGCCTTGAACCAAATCTCCTGTCAGTAGCTTATCTTCATCCTCTTTAAAACTTGGAGGGCGACGAGCCTTTCCCCAGACCTCTAAAGACAATTGGTAAGCCAATTCTAGTCTATATAAAGCAGAAATGCACAACTGTAGTCCTTGAGGACCAATGCATTCTCATTTACTGTACATTATAAATACAGATTAAAACGTTTTACTTCTATAATATTGATAATATTTTTCAAAAGTAGAAATAATTGACAGACTTCAAAAGAGCTCTGTAGAGTTCCAGAGAGTTGTGGAATCGATGCCAAAGTGCATAAAAGCTGTTCCGGCGGAACATTAGGCCAACATCTTACCAAGACACTCTATGTAAACCTTTCTGTTGACTTGTCACCCGTATGAGATATATATTTATATATAGTCACAGAATTCATGCAGATATTGTATGCAAAAGATATGTAATTAAGTACTAAACAAACCCACTTTATGATACCCTGAAGAGAGAGTGTGTGTGTGTGTGTGTGTGTGTGTGTGTGTGTGTGTGTTGTGTGTGTGTGTGTGTGTGGTGTGTGTGTGTGTGTGTGTCTCTCTTCAGGGCACCATAAGGTTTGTTTAGTACTTAATTACATATCTTTTGCATACAATATCTGCTTGAATTCTGCGACTCAATAGACCTCACCATGTGCAAAGTATCTTTGATACTCTGCCAGGCTGTATTGTAACCATTGTCAGTTCCGGCTTGACTTTGTGGCAAGTCCACTAACGTTTTGTTTTTCCCCCGGCATATAAAAGACATGTTCTCATCTTCTCGCAGCAGAGCGTCTATTTGTTTATTGGATGAAATAATGTGTAATAAGGCATTGCACCATCACCTCCACCCACACTTGCTTCCAGTGTGAGAAATTAGGTCTTGTTACTAGTGGGGTACCTCAGGGGTCAGTACTTGGACCCATTCTCTTTAATATTTTTATTAGTGATATTGCAGAAGGTATTAATGGAAAAGTATGTCTTTTTGCTGATGACACAAAGATTTGCAACAGGGTTGACGTTCCTGGAGGGATCCGCCAAATGACAAATGATTTAGGTAAACTAAAAAAATGGTCGGAGCTGTGGCAATTGAGTTTTAATGTGGATAAGTGCAAGATAATGCACCTGGGACGTAAAAACCCAAAGGCTGAATATAGAATATTTGATACAGTCCTAACCTCAACATCTGAGGAAAGGGATTTAGGGGTTATTATTTCAGAGGATCTAAGGGTAAGTAGTCAATGTAATAGAGCAGCAGGAAATGCTAGCAGAATGCTTGGTTGTGTAGGAAGAGGTATTAGCAGTAGGAAAAGGGAAGTGCTCATGCCACTGTACAGAGCACTGATGAGACCTCACTTGGAGTACTGTGTGCAGTACTGGAGACCGTATCTCCAGAAGGATATAGACATCTTAGAGAGAGTTCAGAGAAGGGCTACTAAACTGGTGTACGGCTTGAAGGAGAAAAGTTACCAGGAAAGGCTTAAAGGGACACTCTAAGCAACATGACCACCTAAGCTATTTTAGGTGGTCATGATGCCCGGCAGTGGCGTAGCGTGGGGGGGGGCCGGGGGGGCCGTGGCCCCGAGCGCAGTTTTGTTAGGGGCGCATTTGCCTAAAACTGGCCCGGGGGTTGAGGGGACCCAGATGCCGGGCAGCGCGGGAGTGCCTGCCCGGTCCTGAAGAGTCCGTCCTGTTAAAGGGAAGCGGCTGCGTGCAGGCGCAGCCGGTCACGTGGTCCGGCTAATCAGGTGGTACTGAGTCTCTGTACCACCTGACTGGCCGGACCGCGTGACCTGCGCACGCACGCCACGCAGCCGCATCACCTTCAACAGGACGGACTCTTCAGGACCGGGCAGGCACTCCCGCGCTGCCCGGCATCTGGGTCCCCTCAACCCCTGCCGGAGCTGGAGCAATATCCAGGTGAGAGCTCGGCAAATCCATGTGTAAGCTGGGGCAAATCCATGAGCTGGGCAAATCCATGAGCTGGGCAAATCCATGTGTAAGCTGGGGCAAATCCATGAGCTTGGGGCAAATCCATGAGCTTGGGGCAAATCCATGAGCTTGGGGCAAATCCATGAGCTGGGGCAAATCCATGTGTGAGCTGGGGCAATATCCATGTGAGAGCTGGGGCAATATCGATAACGTGTCCACAGGTGGGGGTCGCACAATTCTTGTCTGGCCCCGGGCGCTGACAACCCACGCTACGCCACTGATGCCCGGAGTATGCTGCCCTCTGTCTCCCCTCCCTCCGTTCAGCAGAAAAAGATGAAAACAGCTGAGAGAGGCGGAGGAGTTTACTCCTGTCAGTCAGCAGAGCGGGAATCATAGTTCCCGCTTCTGCCGACTTTTGCCGAGTAGGAGACGTCATCGCGCTTTCAGCGCGATGACGTCTCCAACTCGCCGCAGTAGCTGGCGGCAGCGGCTGAGTGTTGCGCGCATTCTCTTGCGCGCAACACTAATCCTCAGAGGGAGTCGGGAGGAAGCCTGCCGATTGGCTGGCTTACGTGAGAGGCGCGCATCTCACGTAAACCAGAAGGCAAGTCGGATGCAAGAAGGACGGGAGCGGAAGAGGAGGGAGGGGAGTATATAAAAAATAATAAAAAAAAGACGCCGCTGGAAACAAGTGGATTTTAGGGTAAGTATTGCAGTTACAAAAAAAATAAAGCTTTTATTAAGGGAATAGGGATAGATTAGGATAAAAAAACGGGGGGGGGGTGATTTTTGAGTAGAGTGTTCCTTTAATGATCTTAACATGTACAGCTTGGAAAAAAGACGAGACAGAGGTGATATGATAGAAACATTTAAATACGTAAAGGGAATCCACAAGGTAGAGGAAGGGAGTATATTTAAAAGGAAACAAAGTAGCAAAACAAGAGGACATAGTCTTAGATTAGAGGGGTAAAGGTTTAAAAGTAACATCAGGAAGCATTATTTTACTGAGAGGGTGGTGGATACATGGAACGGCCTTCCAGTTGAAGTGGTAGAGGCCAAAACAGTAATTGAATTTAAGCAAGCATGGGATAGGCATAAGGCTATCCTAAACAAAAGATAAATCCAGGTAAAGTATCCATGTAATTGGGCAGACTAGATGGTCCGAAAGGTTCTTATCTACCGACATTTTTCTATGTTTCTAAGTTAAGTGGCACTGTTTTTATAATTAAAAGTAGATAACGCCACTGCCTTTTAGAACAACAAAAAAGGAAGGATGCATTTATTTTTCTCACACATTATATGATTAGGTTTGCTATCAATGGAAAGGCCACACGCTGACCTTTCCAATGACACCGCAATTGACCTCATGGGATGTACATAATAGAGAGACTGAGTTCCGATATAGGACCACTCCTCGCAGCAGCTTGTGTTGCAGATAAAACAATGAGTGATAATGCATTGCACCTTCAACTTCCTACTTGCTCCCAGTGTGGGAAATGAGAAGGTAAGTTATTGCAGCAGGAATGTTTGCTTTTTAAGTAAAAGCATATAATGCTGCTGCTGGGGAAAAGTAAGTACTTTTATTTTTACACTTTTTTTTTATTATTTATTATAAAAAAAATTACACAGTGAGTCACCAGATGTCTTCAACCCAAAACCATTATGGAGGGTGTGTTTGTATATCATAAAAATATGGCTGATCTTGTTCTTAATGGAGAATTGTTTGTATATGAACAATAAATAATATGTTCATTCACAGATACGCGTGCTGGCATTGAAAGGTGGGACAGACAAAGATAGTGTGTGGAGAATAATTCAAGCAATGATGACAAATACTTTGGCCAAGAAGATAAACCTGCGTGGAGTAAATGGAAAGATTGGCTTCAAAAGCCTGCTGTTAAGGAACATTATTCTTGATAAGTCCGTAGTGAGCAGGACAATGACTGCACCTGATTTTATTAAATTTGTTTGCTTCCGATAGTAATAAAAAAATGATTTAGGCTCAATAATTGTCCTCTCTACTTCCAAATTTATAGTGACCATTTACAGTTCTTCCTGCAAAACAATGTTGTAATATACTGTTTCATGTTAATTTGTACATCCTATTGCATTTCCTATTGAGATTACATAATGCTGCTAATCGGTTTAGGTGAACTAATGCAGTGTGAAAATGAATGCACACTCCAAGGTGGTAATACTTATGGCATTACTTCATTGGACTGTCACTTTTCATACCATGGTTTCCACACCTTAAAACTTTTTTTCAGTTTGTGTTTTTACTCCACTAAAAGGCTGGTGGGTCAAACTACTACTTATGCTACGGATTCAGCATCCAGATTAGAAACCGTTTAATCCTTTTCCACCAGAGGGTGTACCATGCCATCCCTGCGGCGGGTGGGCTTAGAAGACACGTGCTGCGTCGCGCATCAGCAGCTGTACGGGCCGAAGGCAAGGCCCGCTAAGGAGGCCTGGGTTAACCCCCTCCCTCAGGGGCGACACCCTCCCAGCGTTAAGCAGTCATTGCTACTTTCAAATAGTCACAAGTGTTACTGTACAACTAGTAACAGAGACGTAGGCTTTTTCTATGTAATTACAGGAGTAACAAGTATTCTGCTTCCCTAAGCAAAGCTGTGAGTCGTGGGTGCTTTAGACTAGCTACGTCTGTATTTGACCAGTAGTGAACGATGAAGTTCAGCAGATAGCTTCAACTCAGCTAAACTGACACGTAGAAAGATGAATCCAGTTGAAGATTTTAATGATCAGACTGACAATCTTGAATAGTGTACAGCAATGCAGGTAAAAGACATTATATTTGTCTAGCAGTGAGCACAGAATGGCTGCTATGTGACCAGGAAGTAACAAGACGCTGAGCAAAGGGGTGGAACTAGTTGGATGCAGCATGCTAAGGATGCGCAGCAGGGACAAAATAGCATGTAAGCAGCAAAGGCAGAGTCAACACAAAACAGAAAAAAATATACAATAAATCCTAAATCATGGGGCATGACAACAAGGCTGTACAGCTTAATAATAACTGAAATAACTTGGAAAAATTATATGGAACGCCAATTCAGTCAGGCCTGGAACTATTGAATAGCTACTTTGGCTGAAATCTTTTCATTAGTTATCAATTAGATCAAGCATTTAACAGTTTTATGTTATACAAAGTTTTAATGAAATAATTTATTGTAAAGTGCTACCCATTTTATTTTGCAGTGAGTGGATAAATGTTTATGTGAATTCAATACATTTTCGATGTCTTTTTAGCTGCGGTGAGAAAAAAACGTTTACACAAAATGCCACCGGACAGGAGATAGAAGGCGGCAATGTGCAGAGTACCGGTTGGGTGGAGTAGAGGTAACATCACTGCTCTGCGTGGAGAGGAGCCTGTGGAGACATGGGTTCGATCCTGACGAGCACCTCTCCAGTAAGTGTCTGGGCAAGACACCTAACGGTACATACTCGCCACCCAGGACATACAGTCATGGCCGAAATTATTGGCACCCCAGACATTTTTCCAGAAAATCAAGTATTTCTCACAGAAAAGTATTGCAGTACCACATGTTTTGCTATACACATGTTTATTCCCTTTGTGTGTATTAGAACAAAACAAAAAAAGGGAGGAAAAAAGCAAATTGGACATAATGTCACACAAAACTCCAAAAATGGGCTGGACAAAATACTTGGCACCCTTAACTTAATATTTGGTTGCACACCCTTTGGAAAAAATAACTGAAATCAGCCGCTTCCTATAACCATCACTAAGCTTCTTACACCTCTCACCCGGAGTTTTGGACCACACTTCCTTTGCAAACTGCTCCAGGTCTCTCTTATTGGAAGGGCCTTTTCCCAACAGCAATTTTAAGATCTCTCCACAGGTGTTCAATGGGATTTAGATCTGGACTCATTGCTGGCCACTTCAGAACTCTCCAGCGCTTTGTTGCCATCCATTTCTGGGTGCTTTTTGACGTATGTTTGGGGTCATTGTCCTGCTGGAAGACCCAAGATCTTGGACGCAAACCCAGCTTTCTGACACTGGACTCTACAGTGAGACCCAAAATCCTTTGGTAAGCCTCAGATTTCATGATGCCTTGCACACATTCAAGGCACCCAGTGCCAGAGGCAGCAAAACCACCCCAAAACATCATTGAACCTCCAACATATTTCACTGTAGGTACTGTGCTCTTTTCTTTGTAGGTCTCATTCCATTTTTGGTAAACAGTAGAATGATGTGGTTTACCAAAAAGCTCAATCTTGGTCTCATCTGTCCACAAGACGTTTTCCCAGAAGGATTTTGGTTTACTCGAGTACATTTTGGCAAACTGCAGTCTTGCTTTTTTATGTCTCTGTGTCAGCAGTGGGGTCCTCCTGGGTCTCCTGCCATAGCGTTTCATTTAATTTAAATGTTGATGGATAGTTTGCGCTGACACTGATGCTCCCTGAGCCTGCAGGACAGCTTGAAGTTCTTTGGAACTTGTTTGGGGCTGCTTATCCACCATTCAGACTATCCTGCGTTGCAACCTTTCATCAATTTTTCTCTTCCGTCCACCCACAGAGAGATTAGCTACAATACCATGGGTTGCAAACTTCTTGATAATGTTGTGCACTGTGGACAAAGGCAAATCTAGATCTCTGGAGATGGACTTGTAACCTTGAGATTGTTGATATTTTTCCACAATTTTGGTTCTCAAGTCCTCAGACCGGTCTCTTCTCTTTCTGTTGTCCATGCTTAGTGTGGCACACACTGACACACAATGCAAAGACTAAGTGAACTTCTCTCCTTTTTATCTGCTTTCAGGTGTGATTTTTATATTGCCCACACTTGTTACTTGTCCCAGGTGAGTTTACAGGAGTATCACATGCTTGAAACAATCTTATTTATCCACAATTTTGAAAGGGTGCCAAGAATTTTGTCCAGCCCATTTTTGGAGTTTTGTGTGACATTATGTCCAATTTGCTTTTTTTCCCTCGCTTTTTTTGTTTTTTTTCCAATACACACAAAGGGAATAAACATGTGTATAGCAAAACATGTGGTACTGCAATACTTTTCTGTGAGAAATACTTGATTTTCTGGAAAAATGTCTGGAGTGCCAATAATTTCAGCCATGACTGTACTTGAAAACGAGAGAAATCTCCATGTATCCTTCCTGGTAAAATCCTTTCTAAAGAAAAAAAACAAAAAAAAAACAGAAATAAAAAGCGGTGGGCTTCAGCTTGCTCCTGACCGAGATGGAGGAAAGAGCGAGCGGTTGAAGAGAAAAGAGTGGAGAGCAATACTTCACTTAGACAATTCTTAACAGAATGTCACTCTTTCGTTAAAAGTGTTAACTTGTTTAGCCAGTTTGTGTACATTGCATTACAAACATTTATTTACTAAAGCTAAAATTACTTTAATTTTAAACATGACTGTTAAATCAAAAATATTATCAAGAATCTAACAAAACGTAACTGAAATTTTCATAATTTTGTGTATTTTTGGAAGCTATATAACTTGATTTAACAAACAAAAGTTGTTCATAACTGTTAAATAATAAAACCGTTAAATTTCAGTTTTCCTGTGACTTATTTGGGCAAGATTAGAGCTTTCTGGCTACAGGCTGGTGCTGATATGGATGCCAGTACAGAATGATCTAGCCCATTGCAGGGACATGTATGGGCTTCGATTCAGCTGACATTTGGGTCAGTTCTGTCCCAGTGCAGGGCCATGTATGGGCTTCGATTCGGCTGACATTTGGGCCAGTTCTGGGCCATGTTTGTAAAGCGAATCTGGGCCGCCCGTGTACAGTCATTCTTTGCAGTAAGTGGGCCGAGGGAAAACTGGTTGTGTGGGCCGGAGCTGGGCCAGAAGAAAAATGCTATGTGGGTAAAGGCTCATAATGCCACTGCCGTAGAGGGTAGAAAAAAAAAGTAGATTTTCCCTTTATTTTTATTTCTACATGTTATGTGGTCATATATGAAAGGTCTAACCCTGACCTTTCCAATGACATCTCACTTGACCTTGTGCGGGGTAAAAATTAGAGACAAAGTTTACTCACTGCAGTGCGGTGGTTTAGGTTTTTGATGGAACAATGCATAAAACCACATTATGCCATCACCACCACACTTGCTGGCGACATGGGAAATGAGATGGTGAGTCAGAGCATCATCATGGTTCACTTTATAATTGAAAAATGAACAATACTGCTGCATTAGAATAAAAAAATATACAATTTTACATAGAACCCAGACATGTCTGGTGACCTTGGAAAGGCCATGCTCCAATGTCAAGAATCCAGGCTACCAGAGGGATCCTAAGCCGGAGCGTTCGACAAACCATCCCCACAAACTGGGCTCCCTCTGGAGGCAGTGACACATTCCTCAGACAGGTGGTGACGGCCATTGTATGTTAATTTGCTGGGTACCCGCAGGAGGCAGTGGTAACCCATGTTATCGGATGAAAGTTAGGCTATGGCTGGAGGCAGTGAAGCTCCCAGGATGTCTTGAGGGCAAGCAGGAGCAAAAACAATGGGGACAGTCTGTATACAGTAAATGTAACCGGTGTTTTCCACAATAAAGACATTCCTACACCGGGTTTCGGCCAGTGAATGGAGGAATATTCTGCAGTCTTTCTCGGCTGGATTTCTATGGACGCTAATTTGTTTACTGATCCTCCGGAGCAAGGGAGACTTTTACAGCGGAACTACTCAGACCGAGTAGTGAATTCTGTCACACGGAGTTTGCTCTCACACACAGTGGAGAGCCAACCACAAGACAATCTGTCTCCGCGATCTGCACTGCATATCGTCACACTTTGTTTACAGGAAGAACAATCTCCACAACACACACACCATTCCAAAAAAATAAAAAGTAAGACACTAGAACTTGGGATAGGGAGCCAACGGAAATTATGTCTTTTTGTGCTGTACTAGATACTATTTTAGGGCCATGATTCTTTTTAGCAAGTGGACACATGGAAAGAAAAAATATGAAAAAGACAGATAGCGGAATTAATACCTTTCCTGGGATGTATTTAGCAAACGGAAGTAAAACAATTTCAATTAAGGCAATGTATAAAACACCCCATTATAAAAATGAAGTAGCTCACCAGGTTAAAGGGACACTAGGCACTGTGATCAATAGAATTTCAGTGGCTACAGAGACCTGAATGCAGTGGCTCAACACGTTCACCATTGGACTAGGTGGGCATTTGCTTGAGCATTTCAGCCTCCCCGTGGTCTGGTTGCAGTAGTTTTCAAGAAGCTGGCTTTGGAATTAAAGAGCGTTTCTATACAATCCAAAAGGTTCAAACAGGAGCGATGGGGTGCAGAGTGGTTAATATTTAAACGCGCCATCTCTGAAACCCAGTTTAACCCAAGAGTCCCATTATACCACTGATGTACCACCAGTACATGGTAAAAAAAAAAAATTGCCGTCTCCATTTGAGGTTGATGAAAGGTCTTTAAATTCAACCATCTACAATTAGTCATTCTAAACGTTGAATCCTGCTATAGGAAACCCTCTAAAACACCACAAATGATCAAAAAGAGGCAGAGTCAGACTAGTCTCCAGCTAGCACAAATTAAAAACTGATACTAGCTGGCTGATCTCTGCTTACTGGTGGCCCCTCAGGTCGGACCTTAATGGCCAACTGCAAACAAGGCCTATAAAAAAAAATAAAACAAAATAAAGTGAACCGGCATAGATTCTGATAGAGTGGAAGTTAAATCTAAAAGTGTGAGTAAAAGGGGCCCATCTCCCCTGGGTTACAGCTGACCTCATGCAAATGTACCAGTTTAGAGACTCACTGTGGTCAAATTTCAAGAGTACTGGTTCCATGAACGATCACTGAATACCGAAAATGGCGGAATGCACGCACAAAAACAAACAAAAATGGCTAAAGCCCAATACTTCAACGAAAATTTAAACAATGACATATCAAACCCTAGAAATTTTTGGAAAAGCATAAGTAACATTCAATCACCCCCCGTCCACTCCCAACCGGCTGCTGTCAAAGTAAACAACGAAACCATACAACACCCCCTAGATGTAGCAAATGCCTTTAATAATTATTTTGTTGGACGCGCCACCACCCTGATTGCTAAGCTAGGAAATGACACACAATCAGAAAGGCCGCACACAGGGCAGGCCCCACCAACTGTGCAAAGACCCTGTAACACAGAGAAATTCAATTTTAGACCAGTGCCTGTCAGTGTCATTACTAAACTTCTCCATAACCAAAAAAGTGAAATACCAGTCTGGACCTGATCAAATCCCAGCAATGCTGCTGAAAATCAGTGCGCCGGCAACTGCAAAACCTGTCGCGACCCTAATCAATGAATCACTGGCGACTGTGGATACATACCCAAACTCTGGAAGACTGCAAGGGTGGTACCTATCCATTAAATTGGAGACAATACTTTGGTATCCAATTACCGCCCAATATCACTGCTCCCTGTAATGTCAAAAATTCTGGAAAAATATATGTGTCTACATTCAATTACATGATTATTAGCAGTATTGGAACTATTTAACCCCAGATCAATCAGGCTTTTGTCCAAATCATTCAACTACAACTGCCCTTTTAAAAGTTTGTAATGATAGCCAAGCTGGCATGGAACAAGGAAACCTAACCGGAGCCATCTTCCTTGATTTTGCCAAGGCCTTTGACACAGTAGACCATGGCATCCCATTACAAAAACGTAAAAACTCCAGTATTGGTGATTGCACGCTAAACTGGTTTCAAATCATATGTATCTGATAAGTCGCAATATGTGTCCATTTCTGACAGCTCCTCCCTCCCCCTCCCAGTCACATGTGGTGTACCCCAAGGCTCAATCCTCGGCCCCCTGCTATTCACGATATTTATAAATGATCTGCCCAATGTCTGCAAAGCCTCAACTGTACACATGTACGCAGACGACACTAATCTATACCAGTAAACCAAAATCTCCCGCAACTGGAGGCAGTGCTGCAAGAACAATTCACAGAGGTAGAGAAGTGGATCGCAGATAACAAACTTTTTCTAAATACTGACAAAACTGTTACAATGCTACAATGCTCTTTGTAACAGCACCTAAACTACACAAATTGCAAACACCCCATCTATGTGTCAGGACGAGATCAAATGACACACTGACCACAGTCACTGCTCTCAAATATCTAGGTATGTGGTTAGACCCAAATCTATCCTTTGGCCCCCACATCGAAAAACTCACATCTAAACTTTACCCCAAACTAGGTGCCCTGTACAGAAACAAATCCTGCCTGAGCACCGTGGTAAGAAAGCAGATTGTACAACAAATGCTTATGCCGGCTATTGAATACGGAGATGTAGTGTATGCAGCTGCCCCGCAAACACACCTTCAGAAACTTACTACATTGTATAACTCATTCTGCCGCTTTGTGCTACAATGTAACTTTATGACCCACCACTGTGACATGTTAAAAGAACTAAACTGGCCATCGCTGGAATCTAGACGCACCCTTTACCTTTCCAACCTGGTGTTTAAGAGTTTTTCTGGGAAGCTACCACCCTACCTGAATAGGCTGCTTCCCTCCTCCTATAACCTCCGATCCAGGACTAGCACCTTACTTGCAATACCACAATACAAAAAGAAAGTGGCTCGATCTCATTTTCCTACAGAGCACCGCAATTATGGAATAACCTCCCAGACACCATCAAATCTTCCCCCAGTCTAAAGTCCCTTAAGAGCTCCCTATTAACATACCTCAATACGGAATGCACCTGTAAACATGTAACAGTGACTATATTTCCTACATATTTAGTTTCTGTTAATCTGTATATTTGTTTTGTGTTAATATCTTGCATTTTACTACTTTGTATTTCTTTAACAACTCCATGTTCTTGAACCCAGGACGTACTTGAAAACGAGAGAAATCTCAATGTATCCTTCCTGGTAAAATCCTTTATAAATAAATAAATAAAAACATACACAAAACATTCTGATGGTATCTGAATCTGTGGTAAAATTCTGCCCACCAGGCTCCTGAATTGTCCGAGCTCTGCATTACACATATTGCACATATATATTTGTAATGACAACTGCTGCTTTCTAAGAGGTATGAAAATCTGTGTGTGTCCCACTCAAGTGCAGGATACCTACATAGCAGGCAGATAATTGTGGCTTGGTGCGGGGAGAGACTCCACGCTGTCTCATTCCTGTAGCAGTGACAGCCAGGGTGGAATGGCTAGGACACGTGACACAGCATGCAAAAACCTGTACCCAGACAAGCTGTCACACTGCACATAGTAGCGTGCATCTCCACCTTGCACTATAACTTTACAGCCCTGAGGCTGTGGAGCTAGCTTTTACCTCTACAGAATGTATAGAAGTAAATTTTAGGGCCCTTCATTAAAACCATTTCCAGGCAGCTGAACGCATGCATTGATACCCATCACAGGATTGCCTTCTTGTTGAGTGAAAATGTTCACCTTATTTAACACTTCTGTTAAAGCACAATAGTCTGCACAGAATGAAGATTTACAGACTCTGTAGAAAGCTAGATCCCGATGCTTTGGGAGAATCACAGTGCCACTACAGTTTTGGTTGCTTGAAACCTGAAGTGGAAGTCTTACCTCTAGATCAGTGATTTGAAACCACTGTGCTGTGGCAACCGGTGTGCCGCAGGAATTTCCCATGCAACGACATAGGACTAATCGAGCAGTGACACAAAGATGTATTACTGAATAGAACATTTAAACCCCCATCTTAATACTGTTGTGAAAAAAATAGAATTAAAAAAATACAGCTGCTGGTGTGCCTGTGCAATTCTTATTCCTTACCAGTGTGTTTTAAGATTTTAAAGGTTACAAGTCACTAGTCTAGATATTAAATGCAGATGTAAAGAGACGATTGACAGTCATTTTGGTTTGGCAAAACCTAGAAAACTGTTCAGTGTAGAGCTGAAACTACTAATAGATTATTTGAAAACTAATCGAATTTGAAAATGGTTGTCAATTATTCTCATCGATTAACCATTTGACGCAGCAGGGGTTACTATGCGGTGACCACGGCAGGTTGGCCTAAACACCGCCACGCAGTCTGCCATAGACTCAATCAGACCACCTACACGTTGCACGCGCCGATTGAGTCAATGGTTGTCACCAGACCGCTGTCATCAGCAAGCATGCAATGTAGGCAGGCGGAAGGCCAACCTTGGTGCCAGCAGGACACACTATGCTGCCTCGCGGCGTTGTGGTACCACCTTGCAGCTGGGAAATCCTGGCGACAACGGGGTTAATCACCTTGTACAACACAAAAAAAAGAACCAATTAGAGTCAGATCAAGTTAAATATTAATAGTCTCAGATACAACTTTGCAGCCAATTAGGGAAGATGTGCCGCTTTAGGCTAGGGTCAGACGAGCGCATTTTCGCGTTGTCTGTGAAAAAGTACGTTCGAACGAATGGACGTATTTTTTCACGGAGTACGCGATAGCGGTCATACGATGCGCATTTGCGGCCGTGATTTTGTACGGATCGTCAATAAAACACTTTGCGCATCTGGACGTTATGTTGGCCGGACATTAGCAGTGTCTGACATCTCCAATTCACGCACACACGCCTCTAGCGGACGCAGCGCACTCTGTACAACCGTACTAGTGGTTTTACGTTCGACAAAATGCGTTCGTTTTCCACTTGCGTTGCGCAGCCGGACTTTTGTGCGACCGTACTTCGTATATTGGCCGTCATTGCCCGGCATTTGCTGCTAGTGCGGCCGTGATTAAGTGCGCCTGCACGCGCGTTCGCACTGCCTCAGTCTGACCCTAGCCTTACTCTGTAGGATTTATTTCTAGGGTTATGTTAATAAAAACAGACTTGTTAGGTCTAAGTTTACAAACAGTAGCAGAACGGAGTGTAGGAGCTGTACCGCCAATGTTTTATCCTTACTTTGGGTGGCGGCAGAGGTCTCCAGCCCCTTCTACCTACCTCCCCCTCTCCAGTCCGGAGTTGCCATCCCTCCCTTGTTCGATCCCTTCCCCCTATGCTCCCTCACACATTGGGACTGAGCTCTTACAAAAACGCACTCCTACTCAAATTTTGGCCAGTCCCTTGCCCAAACTCTCTCCCAACTTTGGACCCGCCCTCCAATCAGTTTCTAAATTAAATCATTTTAAAAAAGGGACACTCTACGCACCCTAGCCACTTTATCTTATTAATGTGGTCAGGCTGTGTTGACTATCTCCCACTTTCTCTCCCCAATCTCTGTACCAGCATCCTGTCTATCCAACCTCTCTTAATAGTGTACCTTTGGGTAGAAGGCCAACTTAGATTAATGCTGCATGCTCAGCTCAATCCATCACTCTGACCCGGCGGTGGTGTACCTTGTGTGTGAAAAAGAACGCAAGTTTTCATGCACTACGCAATTTGTTTCTGCACGTACAAAATTTACATGCACTACGCAAACCAAGGATGCACCGAGTATCGGTGCCAATATCAGGTTTTGCACAAGGACTTGGTACTCGTGCAGATGCCCCCCCAATACCGGAAGCCAGCGCTGGCTTTCCGGCCGGTGTCCGAGGGGCAGGCGCGGCTCCCGGAGTGCTCTAATAGCACTCTGCTAGGCCCCATCTGGGTGGCACTGTTGCTTTGAGTGGCCGCCAGCAAAGGTTGCAGTCCGGCCGCTCGCTTCACTTGGGAACTGCCAGCCTTCGTGTCTAATAAAAAAAAAAGGTACTAAATTTTTTTTATTTAGCAGACTTTAAAAAAAAAAAAAGTTCTTCAATACAAGGTCTTCTAAAAAGGGTTTTATAGAAAATAAAACTGCATTAAAAAAGATATTACATTGAAGGCTATTACATTTGACTGTTTAAACAAGTCAGATTGAAACACCGAAATAAGGCCATTTCACTGCCATAGCGCTTTGACAGGGAGACTTGTTGAACGGACGCAGCACGGCCGCTGTTGTGCGCACAATTGTGCGCGCAACAGCGTCTGACTGGCCCCATTGCAGCGTCACAGTGCTGCAACGGACGACGGTAGGCACGTCAGTACGGGCGCACCTAGTGTGCTCGGCTGACACCGGCCTTAGAGATATCAGCAACAATACTTCCAGAATATACCAACAGTATATCTGTATGTGGCATAATGCCTGTATGGAAATTACATTAACCTGCTGAGTCTGTACTGAACAGGGAGTTTCAGTCATTATAACCCTCTGAATCTTATCCTTGTACAGTAGCGAGCGACGCCAGAGCTCTCCCTGGGTGTTGTATTGCAGCAGTAAGGGTGTAAGATTAAGGGGGCTGCTCCTTGTAGCTTCTTTACAGAAAGAGAGGGGGAATGAACGGAGATCTCAAAATTTCATCCCTCCCTCACCAAAGTTCAATATATATATTTAGTGGGGCATTACTGGCCAATTGCTATTGTAATTCATTGCTGTGACGGACGCCGCTACTCTGAGGGAGTAGGACCGCCGTAGTTGCCGGGGTTGCTCTTCAGGGAGCAGCGGTAGCGAAGCCGGCGTCAGGTCCTTGGCTGGAAGCTAGCGAGCCAGCCGTAGGAAATACCAAGCAGATAGTCCCTCTTCCCAAATAATCATCGAGATGGAGTACAGGTTAAGCAGGTTGGTTTATTTAGAACAGCAAAGACACGGTACATTTATCCGGTACAGTCCCATTGTTCTCTCCCATGCCCGCCCCCAGACACCCCGGCGCCAGTTTTGCCACTGCCTCTAGCCCGAGCCCTTTTTCTATGCTTAACATGGGCCCAGCTCTTGGTGCCACACTGTCTGGCCCGCCCTGGGCTGTTCCTTGCCGGGGAAATTCCACCCCCTGGAGTGCAAGCTCTGATTTTGGCGCCGGATCTCCTCTGCGGCTGGGAAGCCCGACCTGAGTTTAGTGGCTGTTTGGTGGCATCATGTGGACTTTTTGCACTTCTTGCACAGACTGATCATTCAGAAAGGATAACAACTGATGAAGCCTATTGGTGAAAGCGTGTTTTTGTTGATCCTACTTAATTAGTACTTTAACAATTGATTTTATAGTTGAAGGTCTACCTTTTTATTGATTAATAAATGCATTTTAATTGAATTATCTGCCGCTCTGCAGCCTTTTTTTACATCAAGTGGAGAAATACCCTCCCCCCTCCTTTTTTCTTGGGATACCGAACAGCTACATCGCAGGACCCCATGCTGAGAGAGGGAAGAAAAAAAAGAAACACCACTGAACTATAAGTATTCCTTAAGTTATACACATTTATCATTATACTATAACCACTGTTTTGTTTAAATATTAATTCATTAGATGTTTGCACATTGGTCATTTTTGGTTTTAAAAAAAGTGGAAATTTTAGTAAGGTGCGCCTGGAAGTGTTTTTTCTTTTCTATTCTCTGATCACCCCCATTCTAAATAAGACATTTCTTAATCCCTCCTCCCTCTCGAACTACCATCCCATCTCTCTGCTCCCCTTTGCCTCCAAAATCTTAGAACGCCTGGTCTATTACCAGCTCACAAATTTTCTCACTGCTAACGCTCTACTTGATTCACACCAGTCTGGCTTGCTCTCCCAGTACACCACTGAGACTGCTCTGCCCTAGGAGACCAAGGATTTAGCTGCTGCTAAAACCAAAAGGTCTCTTCTTCGCTTATTTTACTTTACCACATGTTCCTCACGCTGCGTCAACTTTGCCTCTGTGGCACTGCTCTCCTGGTTCTCTTCCTATCTCTTCGCCAGTGCCTCTTCATCCCCAGTTCCCCCTTCAATTGGAGTACCTCAAGGCTGTGTTCTGGGTCTCCTACTCTTCTCAATATATACTGCCTCTCTGGGCAACCTCATTTCTTTCTATGTACTCCTATCATCTCTATGCTGACGGCATCCAAATCTACCTCTCCTCCCCCAATCTCTCTCCTCCTGTGTTGGAAGGGGTTACTGCCTGCCCGTCTACGACTGGATGACCTCCCAATTACTAAAGCTCAACCTCTCCAAAACTGAACTTCTTGTCTTCCCTCCAACTGAGACTTGCGGCAGACGAACACAGTGATCACAACCTTGTTGCTGCAAAGTTTAACGTCCGTCGTAGCATAGAATCATGATCGATAGAGACCCGTGCACCGAAGTGCGCACGCACCACGCAGATGGCAACGGACGCAATTTAGGAAAGAACATAAAACCTCTAGGAAGGACGCGCAGAGTGCTGACACAAAGTCAGATGGAGCACATTTGCGACGTCCAGCACCTTGACGCACAAAATGGCTTTTCATATCATTTTCCAATTTGTATCATTTTTATATTAATTTTATTTCCCATAATAACCTTTTTTTTCTACGTCCGTCAAGAAAAACGGATCGTGTGGTGTCTACAGTATCTTTCGTCAGTACGTCTGTCTGTTGTGCATGCACGCAGGGTGCGCTCTGACTGCGTTCATCTGACATTAGCCTAAAACTAACATCTCTGCACCCATTTTCCTTCAGGTGAATGGTACCACCATTACATCTACCTCTCAGGCTCATTGCCACGGGTCCTCTTCGACTGTCGCTAACCAAATCTTGCTTCTACCTAAAAAACATTGCACGTGTCTGTCCCGGTCTTAAATCAGGAGCCTAATGTATTTACGGTTTGTTACATCGTCATTTTCTGGCCATATGCTAATAAGGTGCACAAATAAAGTCTGCATTATCTTGCATGATATCGATCTACAATTTAGAACCTTTCATTTAAGCAATATTTCTCTACAAATGACGCTTTAACAAACCGTAAATGCATTAGGATCATTCATCGCACCTTGCCCCTTTGTCAATCTCAGCACTGGCTCCCTGTTTTCTTTAGAATCCAATTCAAAATACTGGTTGCTCACTTACAAAGCTCTCCATAACCGCACCCCTGACTACATCTTCTCCTCCCTTATTTGTAAGTACAAACCCTGTCAGGACTACTTTGCTTTGCCAATGGCTTGATGCCATCAGCTCCATGTATCCGCACCCCCAATTCCCGCCATCAAGACTTCTCCCGCGCTGCCCCCTTTCTATGGAACTCCCTTCTCAAACTCTTCCCCACCTCACCAGTCTTTTAAGAAGTCTCTGAAAACACAATACTTGAGAAGCCTATTGGCTCACTCCATGATTCCCCCTGCTGTACATTTTTTGCACCACCTACACACATACACCCCGCTACTTCAGGTTCTCTATTTAACCTTACCTAATGTGCCACCCCTCTCTTAGATTGTAAGCTCTCAAGCAGAGTCCCCTCGCCTACTGTTGTGTGTTAACTTTATGCATATTTATTATTCTGTCTCAACCATTGTGCAGGGCTACAGAACTTTTTAGTCCTTTATAAACACTTAACTGTAACAACCTCTCTTCCCAGTAACTTACCGATTACTACCTTTCACTCCACATTTGTATCTAAATGCAAACACGGTCACATCACACACCCGTCCTGTAGCGGGCTCAGACTGAGCAGTAGCTTGGGATAATTATTAATTTACAACCTTGACAAAATAGGAGTGGAGGTAAATACTGAATAAAGAGATCTGATCATGTTACAGCTCAAGGTCTTATTCAAAGACTGATCAAAATGTAGGTCCCAGCTGTTTAAATTTCTTAAGACGATTGGAGTTCTACAAGGGACACTCGTCACAATGACCATTTACTGAATGTTCAATGGTCATGGCAACCGAGTGTCCTCCCTCTGAGTGGCTGGAAGTCTCTCCCCTTTTTCAGATGCCAGAATCAGACTGACTTGACACCTGTCAGTTGCTAAATCGGCCCGACCCTCCCCGAATATATGTTAATTGCAATCCTCTATGCTTTACTGACTGACTAATGCTTCTCTGCAAGTCCAGTCCCATGATATCCCGACTACAGGAAGGTTTAAGTGTACAAAAATTAGGGGGATCAAGAGGGGTTAATCTAGAATCATTTCAATACTTAAGGGGTTATTCAAAGACTGCCGAACTTGCCACCTAATTGCACCTTACAGTGCGATTTCGTGGCAATTCGCGAAATATTGGCGAATTGCCATCAAAATTCCCCATAAAGTAATGGTTAATCTATTCAGAGAATGCTGAACAGCACTGAAATGCCCAGTTTCAGTGTTTCAGTTCGACAGGTTTCAATGTGAAGAAAAAAAAAAGTAAATTCCCATTGTTATTTTACCGTTTAGGCTTTTCATTTGCAGCAAAAAGCATTAATTAATTTTTTTGAATTGTAGGTGAAATGTTTGATTCTTCATTGTAACATACCTTTTTATTATTATTTATAGGACCTTATCTATTATTTTCATGTTTTTGCTTTAAACCCCATTTAAATATGACGTTTGCCCCCCCCCCTTTGTCGGCTGACCGGTGGTCTTTTTAAATCATAATAATAATATTATTCTTTATAAAGCACCAGCATATTCTGCAGTGCTGTTCAGTGGGCACAACATAGACAGGATTACAATACATTGAACAACATTTTACAAACCACTACAGGAGGAAACGAGGGCCCCATTTCTGTGGGAATTTACAATCTAGAAGGGTTGGTGTGGAAACAGGAGGAGAGTACTGCAAGGTGGACTGCAAGGTGAGAGCAATGGACTGGTTGCGTCAGTGAGTCGAGTGATAGGCTTCCCTAAATAGGAATGTCTTTAGGAGAGAGTCTGACAGTACAAGGGAGAGCATTCCAGAGAATGGGGGCTGTGCGTGAGAAATCCTGCAGTATATCATGGGAAGAGGTGATGCGGGAAGAAGCTAGGCGTAGGTCACTGTTTGACCTTAGGGAACGGGCTGGGGTGTATTTGGTAATTAGTGAGGACAGGTAGTGTGGAGCCAAGATAGTGAGAGCTTTGTAGGTTAGGGTAAGGATTTGAATTTAATTCTACAGTGGATGGGGAGCCAGTGAAGGGATTTGCAGAGAGGAGCGGCAGAGACAGAGCGGCATGTGAGGTGGAGGAGCCTGGCAGAGGCATTTAGAATGGATTGAAGGGGGGAGAGAGGGAGACAGCTAGAAGATTATTACAACAGTCAAGTCGGGAGATTACAAGGGCGTGGATGAGTTGCTTTGTGGTGTAAGTGGTAAGAAATGATCGAATTCTGGAGATATTACACAGTTGGTAGCAGCAGGAGGAAAGAGACTGAATGTGGGGAATGAAGGAAAGAGCAGAGTCAAGTGTAACACCAAGACCTGCGCCTAGCTTCTCCCCGCATCACCTCTTCCCATGATAGACTGCAGGATTTCTCACGCGCAGCCCCCACTCTCTGGAACGCTCTCCCTCGTACGGTCAGACTTTCCCCTAATTTCTCTTCCTTCAAACGCTCCCTTAAAACATTCCTATTTAGGGAAGCCTACCACCCAACTCACTGACACAACCATCAATCACTCTCACCTTACAGTCCTCTCCTTGTGTTTCCAACCCCAACCCTCCTATATTGGGAGTTCCTACGGGAATAGGGCCTCATCTCCTCCTGTACTGTTTGTCAAATGTTGTTCAATGTATTGTAACCCTGTCTATACTGTGCTTATTGTACAGCGCTGCGGAATATGCTGGCGCTTTATAAATAAAGAATAATAATAATAAAAGACAGCGAACCTGGTTTGATGGGGTGATCATGATACCATCGACCAGGATAGAAAAGTTAGGAGGTGGGGAGGCATTAGAGGGAGTAATTAGTAGGAGCGCAATCTTCGACATGTTAATCTTTAGGTGATGAGAGGCCATCCAGGAGGAAATGCCAGGAGAAGAGAGATCAGGGGTAGAGAGGTAGATCTGAGTATCAACCAGCATAGAGGTGGTAATTAAAGCCAAAGCTATTAATGATTTTGCCCAGGGAGGAGGTGTAGATAGAGAAGAGCAGAGGACCTAGGACAGAGCCTTGAGGTACACCTACTGATGAAGGCAATGAAGAGGAGGAGTTACCAGCAAAGGACACAGAAGGACCTGTTGGACAGATAGGAGTCAATACAAGAGAGTGCAGTCTTTTTGAATTTAAGTAAGCATGGGATAGGCATAAGGCTATCCTAAACAAAAGATAAATCCAGGTAAAGTATCCATGTAATTGGGCAGACTAGATGGGCCGAAAGGTTCTTATCTGCCGACATTTTTCTATGTTTCTATGTTTTCAACAGATTGTCGGCTGTGTTCATGGGTTTATCATTTGACGGATCCTTTCATCGCACTTTGGGGACCCTGCGGTGAATGGACCGCAGGTTGGCAAATTGAACTCTCCAAAGTGCACCGAAATGTTGGTTCTCTCTGATTAACCCCTGAAGTGTTTTTTGTTGGGGATAACCACCCCATTACATTTGAAATATTACGTGCCTAGTTAACTTGGGACACTCTAGGCACTGCAACCATTCAGTGCAGACTTAGGCTGGGGTCAGACTAATGCATTTTTAACGTGAGTTTAGGCGCACTTAATCACGGCCATAGTAGCAGCCAATGACAGGCAATGACGGTCAATATACGAAGTACGGCTGCACAAAAGTTCAGCCGCGCAACGAAAACACATTTTTTTTTGAGAACGCAGAACCGCTAGTACTGACGTACAGAATGCGCTGCGTCGGCATAGCGGCGTGTGTGCGTGATTAGGAGACGTCAGACGCTGCTAATGTCCAGACGCAAAAAGTGTTTTGACAATCCGTAAAAAAAACACCCACGAAAATGCGCATTGTTTGACCGCTTTCGCGTCCACCGTAAAAAAAATACATCAATGCGTCCGGACGCACTTTTTGATGGTCGATTCGAAAAATGCATTCATTTGACCCTAGCCTAAATGGTCACTGTGGCCCGAGTGTGCTACCCCTTTCCCCTCCAAGTGGTTCTCTGAGCGCTAATTCAGCCATCTGAGTGTATTGGATAAATTCTATCCACAAAGCCGTGAGCAACAATGGCTGATATTGCTTTGGGATAGTTTAGGAAGCAAGCAGTATCCCTAACCCATTCTAGACAATGGCTCTCAAGCTCTTACACTGGGAGCCATTGGATTGGCTCTAGACTGGTCACTTGACAGCTGGGGCTTGATCGGAAATTGCAGATCATCAAGTACAGCCAAAGCCGAGGGGGGGCCTAGTGGTGGAATAAAGTCAATATTTTAGAATTAACTCGATTTAAATACCAAGAGGGTATAGGATTGGTTAAGGTTTAATGTGAATAAAATTATTCTCAAAATACAAAATTTCCTATATGTTAGTGTTTACATGTAGTCCTCCTGTAGAGAAATATTGCTTAAACGAAAGGTTCTAAATTGTAGATCAATATCATGCAAGATAATGCAGACTTTATTTGTGCACCTTATTAACATATGGGCAGAAAATGACGATGTAACAAACCGTAAATACAATTAAGATAGCTGAAAACTGGCAAACATCCTGCTTATGGTTATTTGTGGCAAACCTAATGAGATTATACGCAATGTAGCATCCAACAAATACTAGCAAGATGTAAAAATAATATCTGCATGTGGGTATAGTGCCTTAATATGAAAATTAAAGTAACACCTTGCATCTGTATAGTGTTTTCTACGGAGAACACCAATCTTTTTTTTTTTAAATTCTTTTTTGAATTTTGCAAGAGTGACATATGACCAAAGCAAGTGAGAATGGCCTCGCAGGGCCAAGCCATGTCCTCAAAACAACAGCATATACAAATAAAAACAAAGACGACAACGTAAACTGGCAAAAAGACTGCGTTTGCAAACATACAGGAAAGAGACATCGAATGATAATGGAAGTCAGCTAACATTAATATGAAAACATCCCCAGGTGGGGGATCTCGTCGAGGTAGAAGAACCCAAAACTCGTAAATAAAAGCCGTCGTCAACGTTAATGAAGTATCGGAACGCACTGCATATTAGAAGCACCGCCAAAGTAATTCAAGCTAAAAGGAGAGGGGGTAGGGAGAAGAGGGGGAAAGAAGGGAAAAAAAACAACGGGGGGAGGGGAGGAGACAAACGGAGTGGAGGGAATGGCAGAGGCCCAAAATGTGCCATTCTAGGCTTAATCCCTGAGTCCAAAGGACCACAGGGGGCCAAGGGGACAATTGGCACTAGGCCCCTGGCACTAGGGGGGCCATAATGGCGAACCGAGATGCCAAAAAAAAGGGGGAAGAAAAAGAGAAACGCGTCAGCAAGGTGGGGGGATGGGTATCATGCCGGAGTCTATCAATGAAGCGGGGTCAGTAGCCTCAACCTGTGTCCACCCATAAGGCACAGTGTACATCGCACCCCAGCATCTTCTCTCTTAGCATGCTGTGGCGTCCGACCGTCATCAGTCCGTCTCCATCGAATACACCATTCAGGCCTCGCCAGGCCCGAATCGCTCCTTGACCTCCACTGCCAGGATTCCGGAGCAGGACCACACGGTATGTCACTGCACACATCCGCGCTGTCCCGACCAGCACTCGGGAGCCAAGTCCTAGTAAGGGACTAGTTCAGAGCAAGGGTCCTTGTTTGGGGGGGGGTTCAGGGGAGCAGCATCAATCTGGGGGTACTGTTTGATAGCTCGGGCCCCTATGGTGTCTCCGTCCAAAAAGCATCCAGATCCGCAGGTGGGGGCCAGAGCGGCAATGCGTGGAAGTTACCCCAGTTGAAGCCGCATGGCTGCTGCTGCGTGAGCCCCTGGGGCCAAGAAAGGCTCAGAACCTCAGGTTCCCGATGGAGCTCCCTCCTGAAAATCACCCCAATGGCAGCGCCCATGAGGGAGACCCTAACCCCCAAAAGAACGCCCTGGTGGAGCAAATGGTTTTCAGAGCAACGGGGTTTAAAGTTTCTGCATATGTTTCCAATAAAGTGAAGGCTGTGCGGTCCTTCAATGGGATTGGTTGGCACGTCTGACTCAAGTATGGTGATTGGTTGGAGTTTCAAAACCAGGCTTCCCTTGGTGTCAGGAAACACGAGGGATAGGCTTAAGGGCATTTTGATTATGTTCTGATGGGGGATAAGTCAGAAACCACCACTTTTAACATGAAAACAAATAGACCAATAGCTTAAATTAGGGGAATAACGGAGGAGCGAGGTTTTAGTACAGTCCACCGTCTCTGAGCACGGGGTTCCATGACACACTGCACTCTTAGGAACCTTCGTTGTATGAATTTAGTCCCCTTCTCCAGATCTCTAAGTGGACACAATCCCATCTGAGCCCTGCAGGCAGTTCATTTGACCTTATTGCTCGGTTTTTGCTTTGATATGCAATTACAGCTCTGAGACCTTATCTAGGCCGAGGCATCACAACAAAGGGTCAGACTAGTCATGTCGATGTGATTTCAGTTCTTTTTAATACAATTGGAATGTTGTCAAAAATCTGTTTGCTTTGTTTTAGGACTATTGTGTGTAAACAGACAAGGGCTTTTATTTTTAAACAATCTCAGCATAATTCTACAACAAAGATGAGAAAATAAAGAAGTTATCAATACTTTCTGCGTTCCTTTTACCAAACGCAATTACATTTCTATTAAACTGCCACATGTTTTTCAAAAAAAGGTTTTCTTGGCTGTAAACCCTCAACCAGCATGGCATCCCAATTGGCAGCAGCCTAACTACCCGAGAGATTAATGGGGGTGGGCTGACTAACAGAATTCCTCTGGGACTGTCATTCAAATATAAACAATCTTTACCATGTATGTGCACGTGCACATATTTTAAAAGGTGAATATACAGACTTCACTCAAACATGTTCACACACTAATTTGCACCTCTATGCTGTTTTTTAGTTTTTGTATGTTCATGAAACAAAATACAATATGCTTTGAATCAAACTAGGAACCACAGAGCGTGAGACGTTTTATTTGTGTGCACCCACCCAAATTAAAAAGCACATCCAATCCGTTCTTTACCAGTAATCTTTGTGTAGGGAGAAGGAGGGGTAGGAACTCAGGAAAGCAATTTAACTCATTCGCAAATGTTTTTGCTTGCTTTTGTAAAATTTTCTGTGGAGAAAAATATACAACACAAAATTTAAAAAGCAGCAGTCTCCATTTACAGTAACTGTAAGCAAGGGGTGGGAAGGGATAAGTGCAAAAATAAAAATTGCTTTATCGTTTCCACTATACGTAAACACCTTGTAGGTGCGTGTTGTAGCAGATGCTAGCGGCTGATCGCCCAGGTGAGGGGACCTTACCTCTGTGAACATGTCTTCATTTCCTCCTACATGGCCACAATCTTTAGCGGTCCACACACACAAGCCCACTTGTCACTCCTAATCAGTGCCAACAGGTTAGTCTTTCTGCCGTTGGCTCCACGGTAGCTTTGACAGGAAAGAACTTTTAATCTCTTCCCGAGCGCAGGCAGGGCCATGAGAACGCTCGCCGCACTCCCAGGCATAACTCCCTTGGCTGCGCTCCTAAAAATGCTCTCTCAAGTAAATGGTTGCTTAGCAATATTTGCCTTCCCCTCTGTATATTTGAAATTGGCAACATCTGTCCCTCCGGCAAGCTTGATGACTAGGGTGAAGACTACACGGTGTGCGGTGAACACACACACACACACACAAACACACCTCTTCTCCTATGCCCCAAGGTAAGATTGGGAGCAGGCTTCTCCGGATTTTCTTTTATTTTATTAAAAGAAGCTATCTCACTGTAGGGGAGGGACTGGAGCTGATGAAAGCACGAGCACCTGTGGGACCTCCTTAGTAACTACATGGAATACTAAAGACTTTTTTTCCTGCGACGCACAAGCAAACAGCTGCTTGCATTTAGCTACCTGTTAAACACTGCAAGATTTCAGAGATAAGGCCAAAATACAAACGCAAGCAAGAGATGGTGGATCTATTGTAAGTGTTGTCTGGAACCAAAGGAACATTAACTTATTATCAAACATTTAATAAAAAGGGGAAGGATACATAACACAACTCTAGTGAAATTATTTAATAAGAAACCGGAAAATACATTGCTGTAAGCATTTACCTAGAACTACTACAATTTATAGCCCATATTTCGAATCTAAAAGTGCTGGAACAATTTTAGTGACAAGACTAGGGATCTACAAGATAGAGTCAGAGAACACAAATTTATGACCAGTGTCAAAAGGAAACCAAATATATAAACGTGCAGAAATAAGGAGCAGGTTGTCAAGCGGAAAGCAGTGTCGGAAATCGCTTTATTCAGGGGATAGCAAACCCCACGGATCAAATAAAGTAATGTTTCGGCCCAATGGTCTTAATTATACATCATTGGGCCAAAACGTTACAGTAAGGCCATTGGGCCAAAACTTTATTTGATCCGTGAGGTTTGCTATCCCCCTGAATAAAGCGATTTCCACACTACCTTCCATTTGAGGACCTGCTCCTTCTTTCTGCAAGTCTATATTTGGGGTTACAGCGCCCCTATTGTTGCAGTGGCCTCGCAGCATTACGTGGATTCCCACCGGCAGTTGGTTGCGACGCTTTCCTCTGTCGTCAAAAGGAAACCAGACTGATTTAGTGTTTGAAAGACAGGTCGTTTGGTGTGCGACAGATTTTTTTTTTTTTGGAGAAAGTATTTTACCAGGAAGGATACATTGAGATTTTATCTAGTTTTCAAGTATGTCCTGGGTGGTGAGTATGTACTGTTAGGGGTCTTGCCAAAGGACACTTACTGGAGAGGTGTTCTTGCTGGGATCGAACCCATGTCTCCACAGGCTCTCTCCACGCAGAGCAGTGATGTTACCTCTACTCCACCCAGCCGGTACAGTTTACGGAATGGAGGTTTTATCTCCAGCGCCACTCAAACCCCCTTCACTACCAACATAAACGCTTTGATAATGTGCTTAGTGGCATAGGTTATCAGAATAACTCTTCCTCGCATAAATACCATATGTAGTAAATTACCTTAGCAGCTACACCATTTTTATCAAACTTGGCAACATTAACACGGGTGCACTAGACAGACAAAATTATTATTCGTTATTTATAAAGTGCTAGCATATTCCGCAGTGCTTTACAATGGGCACATTATTGACAGGCTTACAATACATTGAACAACATTTTGACAAACTAGTACAGGAGGAAACAAAGGCCCTATTCCTATGGGAATTTACAATCTAGAAGGGTTGGGGTGGCAACAGGAGGGGAGTGATGGACTGGCGGGAGTGATGGACTGGCGGGAGTGATGGACTGGCGGGAGTGATGGACTGGCGGGAGTGATGGACTGGCGGGAGTGATGGACTGGCAGGAGTGATGGACTGGCAGGAGTGATGGACTGGCAGGAGTGATGGACTGGTTGTGTCAATTTTGTTGCGACACAAAATTATTAGTATTTATAAATAAAGTGCTAGCATATTCCGCAGCGCTGTACAATGGGCACATTATTGACAGGCTTACAATACATTGAACAACAATTTAACAAACTATTACAGGAGGAAACGAGGGCCCTATTCTCGTGGAAACTTACAATCTAGAAGGGTTGGCGGTGGAAAAAGGGGGAGAGGACTGCAAGGTGAGAGTGATGGACTGGTTACGTCAGTGAGTCAGGTGGTAGGCTTCCCTAAATGGGAAGGTCTTAAAAAAAACGTTTGAAGGCGGAGAAATTGGGGAAAGTCTGGCAGTACGAGGTAGAGCGTTCCAGAGGATGGGGGCTGCGCGTGAGAAGTCCTGCAGTCTATCATGGGAAGCGGTGATGCGGGGAGAAGCTAGGCGCAGGCCACGGTTTTACCTTCAGGAGCGGGCTGGGTTGTATTTGGTGATTAGTGAGGACAGGTAGCGGGGAGCTGAGTCAGTGAGAGCTTTGTGTATCAGGATAAGGAATACACAACAAGCAACTTACTCCCTAGTTTTTACTTTCCTATAGCAACATTCATGTCCAATCGCATCAATAAGAGCATTCCTACCCCCTTCTCCATTTCTTGTCTTGTCACCAGGACCTTAAGGACAGGGTCAGACAAGCGCACTATGACGCTTCGACGGGGCCAGCCACACGTGCAAGAATTGCACGCGCTACAGCGGGCCTGCTGCGGACGTTCTGAAAGCATCCCTGTCAAAGCGCTATGACGCGCATTTGACGGGGCTGCAAAGCACAATCCTCCATAGGAGGATCAAGCCTTGCAGCGCTGCGCACACCAACTGTCCTCAGCAAGGTGGCCAGATGTGCGTCAGAGTGGAAGGAACGTCCACTCTCACGGATGTTCCTTCCGCTCTGCAAAACACTTGTCTGACCCCCGCCTTAGTCCTCATACGTACCTGGATGTTTGGGTTTGTTAAAGTCTGCACAAGGCTTGACCAACACAGCAAACTGAGTTATGAGAAACCTTGGGGCCTACAATACAGTTTTAGTAGTTTGGGAAAACTCTAGGAGGCCGTGGCTTCCTGGCCCCCTGAACATGATATAGTAACCTGTACATAATTTGCAGCTAATGCAACGTGGCAGGGCTCTGCAGACTCCAAAAATGCTGCTTACCCTCTAAGTGTCCATCACAGACAAGCAGCCCAGAAGACAATCAAATCCAGATGTGCGGTTTCAAAATCATAGCCGCTGATGAACCTTGAAGTCAGCAGCGTTTTCCAGTGGTTTACAGTTTTGAAGAAAGCCGCTTAAAGTCCTCACACTGGGCAACTTTCCACATTTGATGGTAGAGTGTTTTCTTGTTAGAAATTCTAGAATTGTATTTTACTTGTCAGGGAGACTGACAATTTACAGTCACCAAGCTTCTGCAAGCCCTGGCCACTAGCCAGCCTTAGAGAGTATCATGATATTCTTGTGGACCCCCCCTTAACGTGGACCAGCCACTCACCCAACGACAAGCACCACTTCATTTGTGAAAATATACCATAATAATTTGTGCTTGCAAATACCAAGTGCATGTGCTGATCTAGATATACACTTAGATCTCTATACATGCCTTGTGTGGACTGTGTATGGAATCTCAATACAGAAATTTTAAGTTTTCAAAATAATAAATGGTATAAACAGCAATGTTGAATATTCCTATTGCCCCGTGGCTAGGACACATGGTTCCAGGCCACGGACATGTTTTTCTTTCTGCGTAGTCCATCAAAGTGGAATAAGCCAAGTGGGGCCCTCTCTCCAAGTATAATGAAAACCACTTGACATGTCATCTGTTGCCCTTATAACAGATAAAAAGTCAGTACTGTAAATACTTGAGTATACCGATAGATTTGTGACAAAAAATTTCCTTAAAATTGGAGGGGGTCGCATAATGTTCGACACATCTGCATTGCGTGTAAAAAAAAAAAATTGATCCCAAGTCTCCCAAGAGTTCCGGTAGTCTCGCTGTAGTGAATGCGGGCTCCCTGATGCTTGCAAACACTTCAGAAACTCCCGGATTCGGGAGCGGTGGGATCCATCACAGCCAGAGGGCATGCTCCGTTAAAGCCATTCACCTCGCTCGCCTCCACCGGCCATCTATTCGCTATTAAAGAAGACGGGTGGCCGGCAGCGTCATACTTCGTAACAACTGCAATCATTCTAGAGCAGAACACCTTGGCCTGAGGGGTAGCCTGACTGTTAAACAATTAAAATCCTTCCAGGTTCTCTTAACGGTACAGTAAAATTTTGTACCTTGCATTATATTCGAGTCTTGAGTATTCTCTCATTTCCATAATAAATCTCTACCCATCGCGTTATAGTCGGTTCGAGCTACACTCTAGGATCTACGTAATTGCTGTGATGTCCAGCTAATGTAACATTAATATATCAAAACAGTCATTCTCCCACATTTTATGGTCTTAACATACTCCCAAAAAAACCAAAAAAAAAACCAGCTTATCCTAAAAAGAACCACCATAGCCTCCTGATACTTAACACACTATGGGAGCACTGTCTTTCTCTGTTGATGTTAACTGCACTAACAAAGAAGGGCTGCGCCGCTCTTAAATTGGCCAGAAATGCAGTTTCCTGGAGACGGGACCATTATGGATACTGTATATAATATGGGCGTTTCTCTTACTCTAGGACATCTATTATTTTGCAAGATCTGCATAATTGTGTTTTTAGGTTTTTCTTGAGATTGATGTGGAAGGATTTATTTCTTGTCCAAGATATAAATATTCTGCTTTAATTTATAACACCAATGGCACCTGTTTTGTGCACTTGCATGCGCACTATGTAATAGTGGCATCACTAGGGTTGGTGTCACCCGGTGCGGTAACTTATGGTGTCACCCCCCCGCCCCGAGTTTTACGGATATTTTTTAACTACTCTTACTCATAAATCAGTACTCCCATATAACACTGAATGCTGATGCACAGCACACATTACTGTGAGGTTTATTGCTGTGGAGCTCTCTCATATGCTCACACACAAATTTTGGCGAACTGCCAGCAAGTACAGTGCCTGTTCGAAGGCAGTGAACGTGGAGGCACACATGGCTATATATTGCCCCCAGCAGCTCTGGATATATTACCCCCACCTCACACATGGATATATTGCCCCCAGCAGCTAACCCATGGATATATATTGCCCCCAGCAGCTAACCCATGGATATATATTGCCCCCAGCAGCTAACCCATGGATATATATTGCCCCCAGCAGCTAACCCATGGATATATATTGCCCCCAGCAGCTAACCCATGGATATATATTGCCCCCAGCAGCTCACCCATGGATATGTATTGCCCCCAGCAGCTCAATCATGGATATGTATTGCCCCCAGCAGCTCACCCATGGATATGTATTGCCCCCAGCAGCTCACCCATGGATATGTATTGCCCCCAGCAGCTCAATCATGGATATGTATTGCCCCCAGCAGCTCAATCATGGATATGTATTGCCCCCAGCAGCTCACCCATGGATATGTATTGCCCCCAGCAGCTCACCCATGGATATGTATTGCCCCCAGCAGCTCAATCATGGATATGTATTGCCCCCAGCAGCTCACCCATGGATATGTATTGCCCCCAGCAGCTCAATCATGGATATGTATTGCCCCCAGCAGCTCAAACATGGATATGTATTGCCCCCAGTAGCTCAAACATGGATATGTATTGCCCCAGTAGCTCAAACATGGATATACATTGCCCCAGTAGCTCAAGCATGGATATGTATTGCCCCAGTAGCTCACACATTGATATGTAGTGCCCCAGCTCACACATGGATGCATAGTGCCCAGCTCACACATGGATGCATAGTGCCCAGCTCACACATGGATGCATAGTGCCCAGCGCACACATTGATGTATATTGCCCCTGCTCACACATGGATGTATACTGCCCCTGCTCACACATGGATGTATAGTGCCCAGCTCACACATGGATGCACAGTGCCCAGCTCACACATGGATGCACAGTGCCCAGCTCACACATGGATGCACAGTGCCCAGCTCACACATGGATGCACAGTGCCCAGCTCACACATGGATGTATAGTGCCCAGCTCACGTATGGATTTATATTGCCCCAGCTCACATATGGATATATTGCAATTTGCCCCAGCAGCTCACTCATCAGGACTCGGGAGGCAGGCAGGGTGCAGCCGCCCGCTTCGAAAGAAAAGGTGGCAGGGAGCTGTTAGGGCGGGCTGCCACTGATGACTCACTCGGCAGAGACGCCAGCCCGGACGGACGGCGCACTGCTCCCTCTGGCGTGTGGCATCAGAGGGAGTGGGATCAGCCGCCATCTGATGCCCTTAGGGTGACACCGTCACCGGTCGACATTGATTTTTGAACTGGCCGCCGCACTGCAGGTTACTGACTTTGGCCGGTTCAAAAATAAAAGTCTTACTTTGGTGACGGTGTCACCTGGTGTGGACCGCACCCCCTGCCCCACCTAGTGACGCTAGTGCTATGTAATACCGTCACAAACCTCATTTGTATCACAAATTTAGCATGGTTCTGAAAAAGGTCTGGTGTGCCACAGATTATGTAAGAGAAACAAAATAACTATTGCATATGGCACATGGTCACGGAACCCTGTTTCAGAGACTGGACTGTACTAAAACCTCGCTCCTCTGCTATTCCCCTCATTTAACCTATTGGTCGGTGTGACGCCAGTTTAATTTCATTCTTATTTTGTTATATTTCGTTTACCCTTTATGTAAACAAATTCTCCTGTTAGCTTTACTGTAAAATGTTCCCAGTTTGTAATTAAACATTTTTTCTTCTGCACAAATCCGGCCAGTAACCACGGAGTACATGCTTGCTGCAATGTATCAATTCTCTGAAACACCCGTCTGCTAGTTTGTCTGTTATATCTCCTGTGCTGTTAATAACTCGTTCCCCTTTGTGTCCAGCTTGTACAAGTGGCAATTGTACAAAAAAAGATGTTAGTGCTCCAGCAAAGTGTACCTTGGCTTGCCTAAAATTGTGTAAGGCAGGAGGCTCCCAGGAGATCGCGAATACCCCTGGCAAGCTGCCAAAACCCTACTCCTGTTCACCCTCCTGCCCTAGAACCCCCTTTGCCCCCACCATGGCGCTTTGTGGACATTAGGTCCCCAGGGAGGGTTGCCTGGTGTGGGGTGAGTTTGAAGAGGAAGAGTCATCGGAAACCTCTCGAACGGTCCCAAAATAGAGCAGCTACTGAGCTATAAGGCAAATACACTTCATCAGCTGCTGGGCAGTTTGTAACCACCGCCACTCGGTCCCCCGTTCCTGGATCAGGGCGCTCTTTTGGCAGAAGTAACCAGGGGACCAGAGCATCCAGCAGAACCCAGAAAGTGTTGCTGCTCCAGCAGAATTAACCCCTACAGACCCGCAACCCTCAGCAGAGCATCTGGCTACCTCCAGGGGAAGCAACCACCGCACCCAACAGGCGCAAAGGATGCAGACAGAATTTCCCTGCCAGACCCCTGCTGAGACCAGGGGTCTATCCTAGAAAAAGGGTTATGGCTGGTACCAAAATCCCCATGTTAGCCTATGGTGTAGTAGACCGTGCGGGACAGCCAGGTGCAGCAAAGTCTACTGGAGGGGCCGGGTAAAGAACAATGGCAAGTCGAGTTATCAAGATCTTGTAACTGTATATAAGCCTTGTATGTTCCCATTCAAAATACACAGATTTTCCTTCAACGTACACTTTTGTTTCAACTAGTAACTGTGGAGGGATAAGCGGCTATTCTCAGAGCATCGGTATCCTCGGATCCAGGCAGAGACTAGCAGCAGCTTGATGCATTCTTAATAGCAGCGTTACTGGCTTCATCCAGCAGATTGGCTTCTGAGCAGCCGTCTTCACTGCATCCAGGGCTGGCACGCTACCCCAACAAACAAAAAGTGTGCTCTTTCCCAAGATAGAGTGCAAATGGAGGTATAATAATAACCTTGTAGATCTCAGAAGTGTCTCCTCCAAGCGACGTACATTGAGATAATACAGAAAAAAGGGTTTGAGATCTACAAGGAATATGGATAAAGCAGGATAATAGCGTAAAACTGTAACACAGTGTTATTAACACGCAGCCCCTGCTATAGTCACACTCACAGGATATAAAAAGTTAAGCACGTATAATGTTACCCCTCCTCTGGGTACTTTGTTGTTGGAAGCCCAAGTTGTTGTCCTGTAGGAAAATACCTCTACCAGACTTGATGTATCGCCACTGCTTCTGCGGTGAATACCAGAGCTCCACTTAGGAATTGAGTTTAAAAGTATTTATTCATTCCAGACCAAACATCCGACGCGTTTTGTCAGCCCTAGGGCTAACTTCATCAGGGATAGACATACACAAACAACTCCCCTCCCTTTATAGTCCCCTTGTCCTCAAATAATTGAGTGTCTCTCCAATCGCCGTCTTTCTCTGTCGGCACCACCACTTCCGGATCTCGCGGCGACTTCCGGTGACCTTCTTCCTAGTATCCGCCATCTTGGTACAGGCTCCGTTCCATTCCACTTCCTGTAGCCTCCTTTTCGTTCTGGTTTCACTTTAAAGATTTTGATCTTGCTTGTTGATAAACTCCAACTCCACCCTACAGGGTTCCAGGGCAAGGTCAGAGTTAATGGCGAATCTACTGGGTAGCTGACTTCGTCACATTGGTGTCAGAAGTAGGATAATTTTGCGGTTGCACATTCGCTCGGCTTGGAGAGCTTCCCACCACATCAGGCAGATCTTCGCACGCTCTTCCAGCAGGACCTGTTCTGTCATCAGTCCACTATGCTGGTTCTGCCGTTCTCGCAACCTTTGCCGGAATTCTGTCTCTGTGATTGAGGTCATCTCCTGCTTGTTTCTGCTGTCTGGATATCGAATCACTTTGGTGGTTTGGACTGTTCACTGGAGAAAGCAAATCCCACCAAACTGCAAGCCAGATGTGACGAAGCAACTGTACCCTAACTTAGTACCTCCGTCCGCGGGCTCTCTTCCACGTAACAGTCCCCGGAGCAATCTTTCCTACCAGCTCCCCAAAACTTTAACCGCAGTTTAAAAGATTGAGGCTCACCATTGGAAATCAAACAGCAGATTGTTATTTTATTCACCCAGACAGATACACAGTCAAGGACCAACTCCATTTGCATACAACCAAACAGATAACACAGATAAAATAACTGCACAGGACAGAAAAGGGGGGAGGGAGAAAGCCGGTAAAACAAAAGGAATTTCTTAGCAGGTACTAATACAGATTTCCTGGGAGGAAAAGGGGGGAGGGAGAAAGCCGGTAAAACAAAAAGGAATTTATTTTCGAGAGAATGTACACAATAGAGAGAGCAGGTACTAATACAGATTTCCTGGGAGGAAAAGGGGGGAGGGAGAAAGCCGGTAAAACAAAAGGAATTTATTTTCGAGAGAATGTACACAATAGAGAGAGCAGGTACTAATACAGATTTCCTGGGAGGAAAAGGGGGGAGGGAGAAAGCCGGTAAAACAAAAGGAATTTCTTTGAGAGAATGTACACAATAGAGAGTGCAGGTACAAATACAGAGCTAGGATACATAATAGAGGGAATGTACACAGTATACACAACAGGAGACTCCAATAAATACATAAGGGAATACACAGACATCAGTAATCTTTAGCTAACTGGCGGATACTTAAAACCGTGAAAATAAATTTAAAAGGTCCACTAATTCCCCAATAGTCTCTTTCATGGGCCATAGTCACTGGGCAGGAGGCTAGCCCACAGCCCCCCTCAAGATGCCCCAGTGATTTATTTATTTGCAAAGTATTTTACCAGGAAGGATACATTGAGATTTCTCTCGTTTTCAAGTGATGGTAGGTTCCATCACAGTCGGTTTATGTTTTAATGTTAAAAGTGAGGTTTTTGCGACATTCCCCAGCAGAACATAATCCAAATGCCTTTAAGCCTGTCCCTCATGTTCCCTGACACCAGGGTGTGATGGAACGGCCGCCCCAATGTTTAATTGCATTTCTTTTTCTTTACATTTCATTATCTCTGTGTATAGGGTAGAATGTTGTGTGACGTGCTATGCTGTTATCAAAGTGTGTATCTGTATGTTACAGTTACAAGTTGTTATAAAGCACTAACAAGTCCCATAGCGCTGTGCAATGGATAAGACAGGATAACAAGTGCATGCAAGTTGCACTCACAAAACAGTAAGAGTAGACCCTGCTCAAGAGCTTGCAATCTAACCTTTTTTCTGCTTCCACCCCCCTGTAAGTAATGGATTCCTTTGTCTTCACATGCTTCCATCAATCCACACCTCCCCCCCCAGCAACAAGTCACTCAGATGATTGTTATCTGACTCCTAAGCGATTGTTCCAATGCTGGGCGTGTTTCCATTGTTTCTGTACCTTACCCCGTGTGCGTGTTTTTCCTATTGTAAAGTGAAAATAAAAGGAGTCTCCATTTTGGGTTGAACCTGCAAGGATCTTCTGTGTGTTATTGCCTGGATTCTGGGCCAGAAGCAATATTTCTGCGGAATATTGACCTCAAGGGGAGCAGGCTGCATGTGGACAGAAACCCCCACGTTACACAGGGGAAGCCTTGTTTTGAAACTCCAGTCAATCACCATCCATGCTCGGCATTCACTTTAAATGGTGTCACGGAACCCTGTGCTCAGAGACTGGACTGTAATAAAACCTCGCTCCTCCGCTATTCCCTTCATGCAGGCTATTTGTTTATGTTTTAATGTTAAAAGTGGTTGTTTGTGCCTTTTCCCCAGCAGAACATAATCTAAATGCCTTTAAGCATGTCCCTCATCTTCACTGTTATCTGACAAAAGGGGAAGCCTGGTTTTGAAACTCCAACCAATCCCATTCAGGACTGCACAGCATTCATTTTAATGGAAACATCTGCAGAAACTTTAAACCTCGGAGCCCAGAAAACCCATTGCCCCAGCAGGGTGCTTTTTTGGGGTTGGGTCCACCTCATGAAAGCTACCATTGGGATTATTTTTAGGAGGGAGCTCCATTGGAAACCTGAGTTTCTGAGGCTTTCTTGGCCCCAGTAGCTCACACAGCAGCAGCAGCCATGCGGCATCACCTGGGGCAGCTTCCACACGCTGCTGCTCTTACCCCCGCCTGCGGATGTGAGCGCTTTTTGGACTGTGACACCACAGGGGCCCGAGCTATCAAACGGTACCCCCAGATTGCCGCTGCTCCCCTGAAATCCCCCCCAACAAGGACCCGTGCTCTGTATGACTGCAGTTACAGTTATTTATAAGGCGCCACCAAGTTCCAGAGTGCTGTAGAACGGGAGAGACAGGATAACCAATATACATACAAGTTAAACACATAGAACAGGGTCAGAGGCCCCTGCTCACGAGTTTACAATCTGAGAGGACCTGGTGGAGGGCAGGCCGAATGGCGGTGCCGGGATGTCTGGGTGGGCTGGGATGTGAAAGTTAGCAGGCCTGTTTTTATTTGGTACAGAATCTGATGAAATGGCCAGTGAGTGTGCTTAACCCAATATGACCAGTGTCATCTGCTTTAATGGGAGAAATGAAGAATGGACATGGATTTGGCGCTGCTTGCTGAGGGGAGAATCTGCGGTGTGTATAACCCTATCAAAGAGCTCCACAGTAATAAAACTCACAGTAATGTGCATTGTGTATAACTGAGTTTTATTACTGTGTAGCTCTGTGATACACGCATACACCCTGCACATTACTGTGAGTTTTATTGCTACATACCCCTGGGGTGTAGGTGGGATATTGCAATGTATGTGAATGTTTGGATGTGTGTGTAAATGCATGCATTGGTCTTTAAACAGGCTCCTGTGCATATAATTCTGCGCCTGTGTCCTTGCTGCAGTCCGGCGTTGCCCCCTAGCCCTGCACCCTAAAGGCTGGTATTGCTCGTAGAATAACCACATTATCTGCTGCCTGCACTCCAAAAAGTAAGAATGACAGCAGGCATCTTGGCAGCATCGTGAGGAACAGGTAGGAGACTAACTAGTGGCGTGGGGCAGCAGGAGGTTAAAGGGGCACCCTGCTCAAATTTTACCTCTTTTCCCTTTAACCGCTTTGCTGCCGACGACGTGCTGAGCGCATACTCTGGTTTCAGGTTTGTGTGCAGAGGATGTACTCAGCACGTCGTTGAAGTCCTCGAGCTCTGTGTCATTTCTTTCTCCTTTCACAGCAGGCTGACAGCTGTCCCTCCCTGTAGGACTTCCCCTGGACACTTAGAGTCTTTCCCCACTCCCCGTCCACAAGCTGGGCAATTCCTTTACTGGAGATACAGGTGTCCTTTGGGCCACTGTCTCTCTGGTACCGTAAGTGTAGGGCTGAAACAACTAATCGGTAATGAAAATAGTTGTCAGCTATTCGCATTATTGAATAATCAGTTTGTTGATTAATCGTCAGGTTTAAAAGCACTGTTTAGAATCAGACCAAGCTAAACGATAACCTTAGATGCTGCTTCAGAGCCGACTGGAGAAGACCTGTCGCTGCTTTACTCTGTATGGTTTAGTTCTAGGGTTATGTTCGACATTGACAATTTGTTTTTATTTAATTTACAACAGTAGCAGAACACACAGACCTTGGGATACTGCCACTGGGTGGAGGAGCTTTAACTGCTGGTGTTTTATCCTTCCTTGGAGTCCTGTGATGCCATCCCACCCTCCCTGCCTCCCTCTAACCCAGAGCTGCCATCCCTCTGGTCTGGACCCTTCCCCCAAACTCCATCCCTCCTTGCCCAAGCTCTCTCCCACATTTGGTCCATCCCCACATTCAGTTTCTTCGTCAAATTAAAAGGGACGCTTCACGCACCCTGACTATAGCTTATTAAAGTGGTCAGGCTGCATGGATCGCCTCCCCTTCTCATCCCACTTTATATTGACAACCTCATAAATCGAATAGTCGATTTTGAAAACAACTGTCAGTTGCAGCTCTACGTATGTTCTACGGGGCCATGTGGGGTATTAGTGGAAAGGCCAGAGTCTGCCTTATTACACATTTTATCTAAAACAAAAGCCACTGTACTGATGCAGGGAGAGGCTGGAGTCCTTTTGACCCCTGCATCACCATTCTGTACTCCCCACAAGGTCAAGTAAAGTGTCATTGAAAGTGAGAGTCTGGTCTTTCCGGTGATACCAAACATGACCATATAATGTGTAAAAATAAAAAAGTGAAAAAACAAACAGTTGCAAAACGTATTTTTTTTTCTCTGTTCTAAGTTCACTGCACTAATTCACCTTCTCATTTCCCACACTGAGCAAATTTGAAAGTGACAGCATAATGCGTTACTAGGGATGCACCGAAATGAAAATTTGGGTCTGATACTAATACCGAAAATGCACGATGAGCTTGGCTGAAAACTGAAACCGATACCGAAAACGACTTTCTATATATGACTATATATACACATATTGTGTATACATGTGTCTGGTGTGTGTGTAATATACTCCGGGTTATCCAAAGAGATCCGAATTGTTTGAGAAAGGTAACCGAACGCTGAAAATCAGCGTTCGGTTACCTTTCCTGGCCATTCGCCAAATCCTGGCGAATTGCCTGAACATACGGTGCCTGTTCGAGGGCAGTGAAAACCCCATAGAGAAGCACTGCTTCGGCTATTCAGAGAACACAAACCAGCAGTGAAAGGTTCCCGAAATGCCCTGCCATTCGGTGGTTTAATTCGACAGGTTTATTCAGGAGAATCCCATAGGCTTCAATGTTAAAAATATTCCCGTTTTAATTCAATATCTAATAAACCGTTCATTATAAAATTCTGCAGTAAAGAGTCTATTTATAGATTTTTTAGGATACCTAAAGCATTTTTCTTAATTTTTTTTTTTTTTTTAAAGTCCGATGTTTAAGTTTACTCATTTTTTCTGTAACAGCCCTTTTTATTATCATTCCCTGGACCTCCTGTGCAAATTTCAGACATTTCCGCTCAGTAGTTTCTTTGCAAACAGCGTTTCATTTTCACAGATTCACACAAACTATTTTGCTAATTTATTCACCTCCCTCGTCTGCGTCTCTGCGGCTTGGTTTTCGGCAGGTTAATCCAGATGTTTTGGGGGTTTTCGGCGTGCATTCGGTGAGTTTTGTTGTTAGTTTTCGTCAGGTTTGCGGCAGCCTTTCCCTGCAATTCGGGGACCCTGTGGTGCTTGCTGAATACACCGCAGGGTCACCGAAATGGAATCAGCAAAAGGAACCGAATTGAAGAGAACGAAAAGTCACCGAACGTGCGGTGACTTTTCGAATCTCTTTGGATAACCCTGACTGCATATATATTCGTGATGCTCCGAAATGAAAATTTTGGAACGAAACCGAAAATGACTCTTTCCCCATCAATTTATTTTAAGATTGTTTTTTTTGTATAATTGTATTAATACTAGACTTTATTAAATTAATATCATGACTTTAATTTAATCCACATTAAAATTTTTAAGATATTATTGTCCTATTTTGGTTGAGTTATTTCGCATTTAGTGCATACATTCATGTGTAAAATTTTTGGGGACACACACATTTTATAGTTGAAGACATTTACAGATCCCAGCAATTCATAGAACTCTGAATTGCTGGGATGTGTAAAGGTCTTCTGCAACTAAAAAGTTTATTATTTGCTGTGTGGAGGCTTCTAATATAATTTTTTGCCCTCCAACACAACTTAAATGAGTAGATATAGATCTATAATGGCTCAGATGGAGCCTAAACATCAGTCTGTTTCTCTTAATCTATTTTTTTTATAGTGCAGAAAAATGAAGCATTGCAAAATGAATGTGTATTGGTTCGTATAACTTTTTGGCGGCATGGATGTAAGCTCCCACATTAACCCCCCCTCTTGTCCTCCAAGCAGACACCGCTGGCAGGACGTCAGTGATAAATCAATTGTTCCTTGTCACTGAGAGGCCAGAGGTTACTGCTTGCCCTGATAGTGTGGATCATGCAGTTAACCTAGTAAAATCCTTTATAAATAAATAAATAAATAAATGCAGTTAACCCTTTGTGTGCAGTAATAAATATGCATAGCAGCTCCTGCCTCTCTCCTATTACAATCATCTCCAGCTAAGCAGCAATGAAAGGGTGATCGCTCAGTGTCAGCTGGGATTAGCAATTTTCAGCTGGTGTTTTGCTTTCGGGCCGAAACCGATAAACCCATTATCGGCAGATCTCTATCAGTGGCCAAAATTCCGGTGCATCCCTGTGCGTTACTATGCATTATTTCATATAAAAAGGGGGGGGGGTTGCTGGGGGAGGACTTTTCCCAGGCGACTTATGACCTTGCTACGCATCTGACACCGGCTGTAATAAGGTTAGCATTGGTTTGCCAAAGGAGCTGGTTCGCCACATTTCAAAACTAGATAAGCATACCCTGCCTGTACAGCACCCATGCTCTACAAGGCTTTCGATAATTACAGGTGAATTTGTCAGGCCATGACTGGCGTATAGATTTACTATTACTTGTTGACTATTATACCTGCTTGTAAATTTTCATGAAGACTGGGATATTCAGAAAGCTGTGAAATTTTGGTGGCTTCTCATTTGGAGATTCCAGTTCGACGACCATGCAGTGAAATCACTATTCAAAGCAGGATCCCCGAAGTGTGCCGAACATTGAGTCGCCAAAGTGCAGAAAAAACCCCGAAAAGGAAACACTGCTAGCCTATAAAAGGTGTCTAAAACAAAAAATGCATGGAAATAAAGGTCCTATAAAAAAATTAAAACTGTTAGTTTCTTTTTAAAAACAAATTGGGAATCTAAAAACGTCACCCAAGAAAAAAAATATCCAAAAAAAAATCCAAATAAAAAGATTGCTCAAAATTAATAGAACAAATGGTTGAATATAAAAAGAAGATAAAAATGCCATTTAAATTAAAGTTGCCCTAACAAACATTGTAGTCTGTGTCAGTTTTATCTCATTTGCAGCATGGGCTCAAAAAAAGTTATCCAGCCCAAGTAGCCATGGTAACTACAGAAAGGTTATTACAGATGTCTGAAATTTATTACTAGTCAGTAAAAAGAAAGACCTGAAGGACATAAGGCATCTCAAGAGTTATGTATGCCGCATTGTCCGTTGTGTTCTTTTTTCAAGCTACACGATGTACCAGGCATACGCAAGAAGCCCTTTGCCACCCCTGACCTCTGTGACATGTCAATTAAAGTTTGCATTCAGCTTTAAATGTTGCAGTTGAAATCAAGCGGAATGTTTCTCTTGTTCATTGAGCGTATTTTCTTTTCTTGCAAGTTTCCAAAGATCCCCCACCTTAGAACCTTCTAGGCAATTTGAAAGAAAAGCGATGTATAGTATAGTTAATATGGTTTATCGCATAATGTTCACATATTTAAGCTTACAATAAGATTAAAAATGTATGACTTGTGAAATGTCAGTTCGCTTTAATTCCTATGCCCTGTGGGAAAAGCAAATCCTGTAATACAATGCAAATACCAGGGACACCCTTTCACTGACTGAGCAGGTTTTCCTCAAACTTTCATTGCAAGGCAAGAGTAAATTCCTCTGAATCCAGAGATATTAGTCTCCCAAGGTCTCCGGCTGTAATATGAAAGGGCGCATATACTGCAACTTGGATGATTGGCCAATCAGATTCCTTTCACAGGGAAGAATTGGCCAATAATTCCATATGACAAAGCTCAAAGAGCTATAGTTCTCTCCTAGTGACAGATGAAGCACCTCCTGGCCGGGGAAAAAAGAAACAGTACACACCGTGAGCACTTTAGCTTATTAAAAGCGGTCAGGCAGCATGGAGTAGTTTAGCGCCAAGGGTGAAAGGGAGAGTATTTTCACTTCTACGTAAGGGGGCCAGAATCTGTCAGCAACATCTGCCCAATTATTTAATGGGATAAAGGAGGCAGGTTTTTTTGTAGTGTGCCATCTTAGGCTGGGGTCAGACGAACGCAGTGCGAACGTGCGTTTAGCCGCAAATGACGTCCAATGCAGGCCCACACACGAAGTACGGCCACGCAACGCAAGCGTCAAACGAACGCATTTTTGCAAGAACGTCGAACCGCTAGTACTGACGTACAGAGTACGCTGCATCCGCATAGAGGCGTGTGTGCGTGATTATGAGACGTCAGATGCTGCTCATGTCCAGCCAACATAACGTCCAGACACCCAAAGTTTCCTGGTTTGGATCCGTAAAAAAATCACGGCCGTAATTGCGCATCGTATGACCGCTATTGCGTATTCCATGAAAAAGTAAGTCCATGCGTTCGGACGCACTTTTTTACGGACGATGCGAAAAACGCGTTCATCTGACCCTAGCCTTAATGTAACATAAGTGACTTTCAACCTCTAAGTCTATAGTATTCTTCTCTGCATTTTTTTCCTTGCCGAATTCCACCACACCCCCAACACACACACACACACACACACACACACACACACACACACACCAAAAAATAAGACTCTGCTTTTCTTTTTCATGGTTTAAATTTTCTGGAAATCTTACATCTCAAAGTTGGCTCCTACGTTTTTCTTACTGGCTTGTATGTTGGTTATACATTTGTCAATCCCTGAATTAAAACATGTCTGCCTTATAAAGCAAAGTAGTTTAAGATGACCAACACCGCTTGGTAAACCCAGGGCAAGGTATCCATGTGCTCCAAGAATTTTACACTTTGTTCCTACATTCCTATATTCTAAACAAATATTAGGTGCAAAACTCCCTGTCCCTACAAATATGTATTTGATCCATACAAGCTGGTAGATCTGCTACAGCTTTCATGAGCTGAAGCAACAGAAACCTCAAAATTTGTCAAGGCTTTAACAAAATGATGGACCTGCTAGAGGCAATCATGACAAATTAAGTTTGGCCTGTACACAAACAAAGCAGTTTCATCATCACAACATATGGAGAGCCAGGCTCTTGTGACATTCACAAGTGACAGTCTTAAGTGGACGCGCAGAGTTGATTCCTGGAGTTGCGGGACTGGAGGAAGGAACTGCAAGGCCCAATTTTACTCTGGGTAAACGCAAGTCTATATCATGCTTTCTCTCACGCTTCTCCTCTTTACTTCTACCTTTCTCCTTAAATGGAACTCCTGCCCCTCTACCACCGACCCCTACACTATCTGCATCTCTCCCTCCCTCCTCTCGTCCCACATGATGGCCTCACATGAGCTCCTTTGTCTCCTCAGAACATGGTCTCCCTCTAACTCTCGTGCTGCCAATCACTCCCACGCCCACAAATCCCATTCCCACCTTCTCTTTCTCACCCTCCTGCTGTTACTCTATTCAGGTGACATATCCCCTAACCCTGGCCCCACAACACATCCAATACTTCCCTCTCATCCTATCTCCATCGCACATAAATCACCTCCCTGCAAGCCCAGCAACCTCATTCCCATCATCCCTCAGCGCCTGTCCTCTTTCTCCTGCGCCCTCTGGAACGCTCGCTCCGTGTGCAACAAACTCACAGCCGTCCATGACCTCTTCCTTTCAAACTCCTTCAACCTCCTAGCTTTAACTGAAACCTGGCTAACTCCCTCTGACACGGCCTCCGTTGCTGCTCTCTCACATGGCGGTCTACACTTGAGCCAGACCCCCAGACCGGGTGAGAGAAATGGTGGTGGGGTCGGGCTCCTGCTCTCTCCCACCTGCACCTACCAGCATCTCCCTCCACCCCCATCCCTCTCCTCTCCTCCTTCGAGACACACTGCATCCGCCTGTTCTCTCCTCTGGCTCTCAGGGTGGCAGTCATCTACCGCCCACCGGGACCAACCTCCCAGTTCTTTGACCACTTTGCTACCTGGCTTTCTCACTTCCTGTCTTCTAATCTTCCATGCCTAATTCTCGGGGACTTCAACATTCCCATTGACGATCCTTCCGCTCCTGCTGCCTCCAAACTTCTTTCACTCACGTCCTCCCTTGGACTCACACAATCCTCCCTCCTCCCTACCCACCGCGATGGTCACGTTATTGACCTGGTCTTTTCCAACCTCTGCTCCATTTCTGAGTTCAACTGTCGCCCTTTCCCCATCTCTGACCACCACCTTCTCTCTTTCAACCTATCTGGACTTCCTAAACACCCTGCTCCCCCACCCCGCACACACACTCGCAGAAATCTACATGCTGTGGACCCCCATCAATTCTCCAACCTACTTCACCACCTCCCTCATACCTCATCCTTCACCTGCCCTGATGCTGCCACTAATCACTACAACACTACGCTTATCTCTGCTCTAGACACTCTTGCTCCTCTTCGACTCTGCAAGGCCCCACGCCGCCAGCTTCAGCCCTGGCACACCCTCCAAACTCGCTACCTGCAAAGATGCTCCCGCACTGCAGAGCGTGCCTGGAGGAAATCCCGCTCTGAAGCTGATTTTGTTCACTTCAAGTTTATTCTCCGGTCATACACCTCTGCCCTCCACTTGGCCAAACAATCCTTCTTCTCATCTCTTATATCTACGCTGTCCTCCAACCCTAAACGGCTCTGGTCCACCTTCAACACCCTCCTCCACCCACCTGCACCTCCCCCCTCAGCTGCCTTCAGCGCTCAAGACCTGGCAGACTACTTCCTCAGTAAAACTCTAAATATCAGACGCAACATCCCAACACAAGATAGTTATCTGCCACCTCCACTCCCACAGGTCCCCTCTGCCACCCTCTGCCGCTTCCTCCCAACCACTGAGGAGGAAGTCAATTCCTTATTGTCCTCCTCACATCTCACCACGTGCCCGCTCGACCCCATTCCCTCACATCTAATTCCTCCCCTCTCCTCCTCCCTCACCCCTGCTCTCACACACATCTTCAACCTATCTCTCTCCACTGGCTCCTTTCCATCCGCCTTCAAACACGCGCTAGTTACCCCTTTACTAAAGAAACCATCCCTAGACACCAACTCTCCATCCAACTACCGCCCTGTATCCCTGCTTCCCTTCACATCAAAGCTCTTAGAAAAACTAGTCTTCAACCGCCTCTCCCTCTTCCTGTCCTCCAATTCCCTACTTGACCCCCTGCAATCTGGCTTCCGTCCGCTACACTCAACTGAAACTGCCCTCACCAAAGTCACCAACGACCTCCTAACTGCTAAAAAACACGGCCACTATTCTATTCTCATCCTGCTTGACCTCTCGGCTGCTTTTGACACTGTTGACCACCCCCTCCTTCTACAGACCCTCAACTCTCTGGGTCTCGGTGACACTGCACTTGCTTGGGTTGACTCCTATTTATCCAACAGGTCCTTCTGTGTGTCCTTTGCTGGTAACTCCTCCTTTTCATTGCCTCTATCTGTTGGTGTACCTCAAGGCTCTGTCCTTGGTCCTCTGCTCTTTTCCATCTACACCTCCTCCCTGGGCAAAATCATCAACAGCTTTGGCTTTAATTACCACCTCTACGCTGATGACACTCAGATCTACCTCTCTACCCCTGATCTCTCTCCCCCTGTCCTTTCAAAAGTCAGTGACTGTTTATCTGGCATCTCCTCCTGGATGGCCTCCCACCACCTAAAGATCAACATGTCAAAGACTGAGCTCCTACTTATTCCTCCCTCTAATGCCTCCCCACCTCCTGACTTCTCTATCACGGTGGAGGGTATCACCATCTCCCCATCAAACCAAGTTCGCTGTCTTGGAGTTACACTGGACTCTGCTCTTTCCTTCATCCCCCACATCAAGTCTCTTTCCTCCTCCTGCCAATACCAACTGCGTAATATTTCCAGAATTCGGCCATTTCTTACCGCTGTCACCACAAAACAACTCATACACGCCCTGGTAATCTCCCGACTCGACTATTGCAATAATCTCTTATCTGGCCTCCCTCTGTCCCGCCTCTCCCCCCTACAATCCATCCTGAACGCCTCCGCCAGGCTAATTCACCTCACCCGCCGCTCTGTCTCTGCCGCTCCCCTCTGCGAGTCCCTTCACTGGCTCCCCATCCACTGCAGAATTAAGTTCAAAATCCTTATCCTTACCTACAAAACCCTCACTAACTCAGCGCCCCACTACCTGTCCTCACTAATCACCAAATACACCCCAGCCCGCTCCTAAGGTCAAACAGTGACCTGCGCCTAGCTTCTCCCCGCATCACCTCTTCCCATGATAGACTGCAGGATTTCTCACGCGCAGCCCCCACTCTCTGGAACGCTCTCCCTCGTGCTGTCAGACTTTCCCCTAACTTCTCTTCCTTCAAACGCTCCCTGAAAACATTCCTATTTAGGGAAGCCTACCACCCAACTCACTGACACAACCATCAATCACTCTCACCTTACAGTCCTCTCCTCCTGTTTCCAACCCCAACCCTCCTAGATTGTGAGTTCCTACGGGAATAGGGCCCTCATCTCCTCCTGTACTGTTTGTCAAATGTTGTTCAATGTATTGTAACCCTGTCTGTACTGTGCTTATTGTACAGCGCTGCGGAATATGCTGGCGCTTTATAAATAAATAATAATAATAATAATAATAATAATAATAATAATAATAGAGAAATAGTGAAAACGCTGCCTTAAACACAGAAGCTGTAAAGACTGAGATAAAGGTTTGGCTATAAAAAATGAATAAGACTGCATGAAAAAATATAAATAAAATTCACACCAAGAAAAAAAAAGCATACAACCCTTACTTTTGACAATCTCAAAACCTACGTTCAGGGCTTAGTTTAGTCATTGGAGAGTAGTTACAGTCTGAGTTTCACAACTCAGTTACTGTTTACACTCCACCCAAACTCCAGGCAGATCCTGCTCAGACAAGCATTAAAACTGATTAGCAATAAAGATAAAACCAGGCACATTATAGGACCTAAATGCCCATAACACACTGACAAATCTATTTACCGTTCTGGATTTTAGGGATCAATGAAATACCTGCTATTTGAAGAAAGAAAAAAAAAAAGCCTTGCGTTATGGTGGTAAATATACCTTAGCAGGGGTTGCATATACTATACTATACTATTGCATATGTCAATTAGGCCTGGGCTAGGGTAGCAGATTGGATGCATTTCTTTAGGAGGAGCATTTTCCCCAATGTCATCAGCACAATTTGAATTTCTCGGCTACTACTCCTACTAGTGACGTCGTCAATCTACAGTATCGTGTTCCCTGACACCTAGAAGATAGTAGCGCAACAGACGACCCAGAAAGAATGTACAGTCATGGCCAAAAATATTGGCACCCCTGCATTTCTGTCAGATTATGCATCACTTCACCCAGAACACTGTTGCAATTACAAATGTTGGGAGTTTGCCAAAACTTACCTGAGGAAGCCAAAATCCCTTTGGGAGAATGTGTTAATCGGTTTTCAGAAAAAGAAATTAGGCCTTTAACACTTTCACTGCTGTACCATTTCACCTCTGTGTGCTGAGCTAATTTTTACCATTTTTGCTCATCATTTTTAAACGCAATTTGAAGTCTCGTTTTATTATACGACCCAGACAAATTATATATCTTTTTTATGCAGATTCATAATATATTATTCTATGTAAACGTCATGTCCTGCCAGAATGCTATAACAAAATATGTAAAAAAAATGTGAATTTCCATTAAAAACTTTTAATCATCTACAGCATGTAAAGTAGTTTTTTCTCATTTTGTCATCCGAGCCTTTTCGGTTATGTACGCTGGTGAAAAAAAAAAAAAATAGAAATGGGAACCCGTTACTTTATTTTTCAGAGAAATTATGCCATTTTAGCTAAACCCCACCAAGAAAAATAGTGCAGCATTATTGTTCACATTATAATGGAGGTTTTATTATATATTTTTTGTTACTTTAAACATGGTTATGTTTGGTATCATTTGAAAGCCTCTAGTTGCCACGGATCGGGAGATGGGGGGGGGGTCCTTTGGACCCCCCTATCTCCACCCTAGGGTTTCTATAGGGAAACCCATTGGCAGTTAGGGGTTGATTCTTACACTGACGTCATCGCACCATGCCGATGATATCAGTGGGCAGGGAGAGGGCCCAGAGACTTTGCCGACATTCAAGATGTCAGTCACCTGTGGGAGAGGTCCGCGATCTGGCGCTGAATCGCGGAACGGTACTCAAGGGTTAAAGACAGGCATCGCATGAAAGGGCAGACTACAGCCTTTCCAGCAGTGTCCATCTTTGACTTTAAACTCCCCTGATCAGGATGGTTGCTGCTCTACAAGCCAATAGGCATAATGGGCAATAAATAATAAGATCGGAAGGGAGAGGGGTCCAAAGTGACCCGTCCTTTTCAGGCGCTCTTCCGGCTTTGGGGGGGCCGCCTGAAAATAATGTAATGGTGTCATCGTGCCGTCGCGATGATGTCATCACGTCAGGAGGGGGAGCAGCGTCTGACTTCCAGGAAGTCAGACCGTCACGGGACTCCAGATAGAGAGGTGAATATCAAGAGCGATACCCCCATTAAGTGGATGATGTGTGGGCAATGTCCTCCACATATAGAGGGGAATCTCCATGACGTTCCCCACACATCTTATGCAGTGAAAGGGTTTAAGAAAAGAATACAGTCCCTACAGTCAAACATGGTGGAGGTTCACAGATTTTTTTGGGGCTGCTTTGCTGCTTCAGGCACTGGATGTCTTGACTGTGCATGGTATTAGGAAATCTGAAGACTACCAAAGAATTCTGGGGTGCAATGTAGGGCCCAGAATCAGAAAGTTGGGTCTCTGACAGAGGTCATGGGACTTACAGCAGGACAATGACCCAAATCACAACAAGCACTGGAGATACTGAACTGGCCAGGAATGAGTCCAGATCTAAATCCCAGTAACGGGCCAGGTATTAAGGATTACCTTAGGGAAATGCAAACTAAATCCTGCAATCACTGAACAGCAAAGTTAGTGGTCCCTGAGGACTAGAGTTGGGGACCACTGCCATAGAGCACCTGTGGAGAGATCTCAAAACAGAAGCTGGGAAGAGTAACCCTTCCAATCTGAGAGACCTGGAGAAGTTGGCGAAAGAAGAGTGGTCTAAAATTCCAGTAGAGAGTTGTAAGAAATGCACTAATGGTACAGAAAGTGATTTCAGGGTTTTTTACTCAAAAGGTTGTGCTATCAAATATTAACCCCTTCACGCCAGACAGGCATCACCTGTAGGGAGGGGGTTAACACCGTGATACGCCTCGCCAGCAGGCGATTCAGGCCGTGATACGCCTCGCCAGCAGGTGCCGCTGCGGGCCTGGCCCCGATTAGGCCCACCCAAGCTGCAGGGGGACGGTCTGAGTTCAGGCTGTCCAACTGCAGCAGATGGCTCGCACCAGCTGCGAGGAGGGGCCAAGGCGGCCCATTGAAGTCAGCAGGGCGTACCAGTACGCCACGTGTCTTCAAGGTCCACCTGACTCACGAACGGAATAGAACGTCCTGCGGCGGAAAAGGGTTTAATGGAGGGTGCCAATAATATTGTCCAGTCCATTTTTGGAGTTTTGCGTGGAATGCGTCAGATTTGGCTTTTTTCCTCCACTTTGTGTCCTAACAATATGAAACAAAAGAATCATGAGAATGCCTAAACATTTGTAATTGCAACAATATTCTGGGCAAAGTGGTACCCTCACCTAGTGTCACCCTTATCAGCGCCAGCCAAAGACACTGTGCTGCCTGGTTCCAAGGATGAAATGCTGCCCCCTCCCCAAATAAAAAAATAAAAAAACTTTTGCTGTGTGAGTGTATCAGAGCTCCACAGCAATAAAACGCACAGTAATGTGTGTATCTGAACGTATCACAGAGCTCCACAGCAATAAAGGTCATAGTAATCATGTGTTGTGTGCCTAGTTGAGGCCCAAAATGCTGCCCCTGGCAAAGTGCTGCCTGAAGCCATGGCTCCATCTGGCACCATGGACGGGCCGGTCCTGACCCTTCCTCTTAGATTGTAAGCTCTTGAGCAAGGTACGCTCTCCTATCCTGTGTATTTAAACTATATGTATGTAGCGCTCACTCCCGGAGGAGCCGCTGAATTTAAACCTCGGGTCAGTCTCCCCGCACTAGGGAATAAATATAAAATCCACAACAGTGCTGGTGTATAAGTTATATAGTTTACTGATCTCAAATAAACTGGCATACATAGAGCAAAACGGTATACATATATATTTACAGAAGTTTGTAATGCGAGAAACGCGCAGCGGAAAAGAAAAATGAATATTAACCCCTTCGTTGTTGGAATGTGAGTCCCGTACAGGTTGTGTCCCAAGAAGGTGTACGTGTATGCGTGTGTTGGTACCCTGGTACAAGATTCAACTGGCCAGTGAATGATTTCAATGTGTCTTTGACTAGTCACGTTGGGGCCCTGTAGGTTTAGACAAACTTGCAGCGTGCTTTATAATTTTACTGTGGCCGAAGAAGGCCTCTCACCCATCCGCCAGATGTGCTCTGCTCGACCCAGGACGTCTCTCCGCTCGACTTGACTGGGACTCTGTGCCACCGGATCCGCTTGTCTTGCTTGTCCGTTTCTGTCACAAGATGCTCTGCTCACTGCCTGCACTCCCACTAGGTCTCTGGCAAGCAATGTGAACCGATCTCCAGCTCCGCAAGGCCACACCTGCGCTCAGGCCGGGTCGCGATCGATGTCTGTCCCAGAGTGCCGGGGTCACACACTGCCAGGGATGTCAGAGTTACACTGGCAGAGACATACGGAGATACACTGACAGGCTGATTGAAACACAGACACACTGACAAGCAAATACCCTTATATACACACATGCAAGTTTTATTGCTTGCTGTGGAGCTCTAATATGCTCATACACAAGTTTTTTTTATGGGGGGAGCAACATTTCATTCATGACTGCAAGCAGCACAGAGGCTTGTGCTGGCCCTGAGGATGGCACACTAATGTGCTCTAATGCGACAGTCAATTTTAAGAAATAAAGTGTGCATTCCAGGAGTCCTTTGAGAATATATGCACCATTTCCTTACATCTGCGACACACATACACAAGCGGTTTTGCTTGTGTCTGCAGAAGTCTTTTAAGGAAAATGGACCAATCCCTATGTTTGGAAACCTGGTTTCCAGGGCAAGTGCTAATCAGGTTTTACACAGTTTTCAGTGACATGCATCCATGATGATAGACATAAAAGGCGTGGAGAAGACAAAGAAGGCACATCCCATGGAATTAGATGACTTCCCACTATGTATTTTCTATAGATTTATAAAATACATTTTGCCCAGTCTGTTGCAGACAGGATGTGTTGGCTGAGATTCAGCGGCCACCTTCCATACATCTACTGCTGGCATCGCTCTTGACCCAGTTCAGGCAATCAGTACCGCTCATAAATCCAGCAGTAGAGAGCATGTCCTGGCTGCATCAGAAGGAAGTGTGATAATCTCCGGTCATAAGAGCACATCATTATATAACCACAAGGACAATAGACTTCTGCTAGTTAAAAAAAGGCCTGACCTAGCTGTCAGAATTATATGTAGGAAGGGACACTTTAGCCACCATGAACACATAAATTAATTTTAAATAGTTATTGTGTGATGAGCGTCATTCTCAAAAAACTGTGCCATGGTGCTGTGAGATAAAAAGGGGTTATTCAGAGACCACCGAAATTTCAGTGCTCTCGGTGCACTCCGATGAGTTCAATTCACCAACGCTGTGCTGAATTCACCGTTCACTGAAGGGTCCCTGTAGTGCGCCAAATGGATCCGCCGAACACCGCCACATACAGGGAGATAAGGTCCTATGAATGAAAAAGGTCTTGTATGGAATTAAAATTAAAAAAAAAATACGATCAAATACGTCGCCGAAAAAATACAGAAAAATGCCTAAAAAAATAAAGACTTTTTGCTGCAAATAAAAATAAGCAGTTGAATAAAATAAAAAATAAAGTATTTTTTTTACATTGAAACCTATGGTATTCGCCTTGTTTAAACCTGTCGAACTGAAGCACCAAAAATCTGGGCATTTCACCAACTTCTCTGTGTTCTCTGAATAGATTAACCATTACTTCTCTACGTGGAATTTCAATGCGCCGAATTGAGGCGATCTGAGGCAAAGTGCACTGTATTTTGCTGACAATTCGCCAATATTCAGCTTTCTGAATAGCTGTATTGCCACTAAATTGCACCGTACGGTCTGTCCAATGACTAAGCCAAGCCCTGAATGTAGGTTGAGTATGTCAAAAGGCAAGCGTTCTATGCACTGTTCGGTGCAATTCAGTGGCTAATTCGTCACTCTTTGAATAACCCCTAATGTGGAGGGCTTTCTCCCATCTTGAAAGGTCATTCAGCAGGAGCTGGACAGCCTTCCTTGGTTTGACTGGTTCAACCAGCATTTTGATTTTGTACAAAAAAAATCTCTAAGGCTTGTAACTGATCATGGATATTGTAGTTGTACTACAGTTGATCAGCCTTGAGCTGCGAACATTTTCAGCATCAAAACCACTCAAAAAAAAAAGCCTAAATTGGACCAAAAGGCCACAGTTCACTTCAAGAACTAGGACCTAGAAAGTAACGCTGTACTAAAAAATAAGCTGAACTGAGTTGAGTAGTGGGCTGGAGGCCACATAACTTTGTGAACCAAGTCAAGAGACAGAAAATATTTTATACCTCCCAACTTCACAAGCCCTACATAAACATCCTTAGATCTTGCGTAACCAATGAATCTCAGAGTCATTCTTTTTCTGTAGGGCTTAGTGAACCAAGCATTGTACGAAACTGAGGAAAAAAGTGCTGCTGATTTTCATGATACAGCAACAGTCATTACCTGCAGGGCCCTACCACAATACTGGATTTCCAGAAAGCTTGCACCCATTAAGGTATAACTAAAACAGAATCTGAGCTTAATGATGGGTACACTTAGGTTCACATCCAACCAAGAAACCAAAACCATTTCTGAGAAGCCGGAGTGCTGCATTAAGAAACTGCACTGCATTTGCTTTCGCCGCATTTTTTCATCTCTGGCTCATCTCCACTCCCCTACACGCAGTCCCTACATAAATCTGTGCATTTCTGTGAGCATAGAGATGCAGCACAGCAGGCTCTGTTTCACCAAAAAGGAATACCATTTACTTCCGTTGTTATCATGCAGGCCTACTTCATTTAAAGAAATCCTTTCAAGATACCAGGTCATTTTTCCGATCTAGTAAGACACAGAACTGTCATTCCTCTGGATCATTTAGTTACCTTTTGTCTATGTTCTAGAAGAAGGGCATCAGCCAGGAACAGCTGGCAAGTGGACAGCCACCCTTAAGACAACACCAAGAATGATCACTCCCAATTGCCAGGACAAAACCAGCTGATAACGCATCCGACGGCAGCTACAGAGCTCACATGTGGCCATCCCGGATATAGCAGACAGGAGAGGAAAGAAATGTCCACGTTAATCATTTATGAAATGAGCCAGCGCACACAGGTAGAATGGAAAAAAAAAACTTCAAGTAGTCCTTTGCCCTCGTCAACACCTGCACAGAAACATTTAACCCTTCTTGTGAAAGATTGTGTCAACTAAATGGTTCTCAAAGGTAATCTCTAGCCTGTTTTATTGGAGCAAATAAAGTCTCTCCAACATTCGGTTAACTGGTGAGATGTTTTATGCCATGTACATAATTTGAGAATGAGTGAATTCTGTTAGCAACCAAACCGTTTAATAAACACCAAAACATAGATTTATAGATAAAAGATATATAACATATATACCCATTATAGGGCCCTATTACATAGTTAACGCTAATGTTAGCGCTCAGTGGTGTGAACGTTAACGTTGGCTTAAGTGGCCCTAGCGTGGGCCGACCATATTACATTCTGAATACCAGAGTTAAACCCGTTAGCGATTCTGAGCTTGCACTCTTCAGCGCGAGTTTACTGTACTTTTTGCGCTCCCTATGCTTAACATGGGGAGAGCAAAGAGTTTGTGTTAAGATTACAAAGCCCTAGCGCCAATTACGTCCCGCTGCGGTCAAGTCAAACGATACCTACAGCTTGGAGCTGGTGTTAATTGATTTTGCAACAGCGGAATCAGTTATCGCCAGCTTCAAATACCCCCAAAAATCAGATCCTCACCTCTCATCCTGCAGGGAGAATGGCAGCTCGATCCGCTGCTTACTTGGGAAAAAGTCCCCCAGTCTCCCTCCACCGAACTTCAGGATGTCGCGAGAGGTGAGATCCTGCAGGTCATGTGATCAGCAGTCAAAGACTCAATGGAGTCCTATGGACTCCATGGAGGGGATGCACGCGGCGGCGCTTAGCACTTCCTTGAGCATCCTGAGGCTTAGCGCTGTATTACGGGGCAGGCTGCTGAATCAGTGCCTGCCCCATAATATGGAGCGAAAAAAGGGATGCCAAGGAGAAACCTGCAGGCGCAGGTTTTCCTCCTTAGGACGGGAGCACACTAGCGTTTTCTTCTGCGCACTAGCATGCGTTATAAAGGACGCACTTTATGACGGAAGAGATTGATAGACGCCAGACGATGCGTTATTTTTGATGCACGTCGTAAAAACTGAATTTCTTGTCACGGTCACAGCTGCAGAGAAACACTGGCCTACCCAATGTGCCTGCTGTCGCTAGTGCGCACGTGCACTCATTTGACGTTCGCATGCGCCGTTAATCCTAGCGCAAAAGCCTTGGGGTTTCCATGACGGACGTCTTCAGCGCGCGTTATGCGTTGCTCGTGCACTACGTGTGTTCTTCTCTATCCGCGTAATTATATGCTACAACGGACGTCATAAAGAGCGTCATGACGCGTGCTAGTGCGCAGAAGAAAACGCTAGTGTGCACCCGGCCTTAGCGTTCTCGTTTTAGTAGGCAGTATGTAATATTGCCCATAGTCTTAAAATTGTAAACTGTTTTAATTAGGGATGCACCAATACCACTTTAAGACCAGTACGAGTACCGATACTTTTTTCAAGTACTCACCGATACAGAGTACCGATACTTTTATTTTATGTCATGTGAACGCTTTCCAATAAGAACAGATCTCATAAAAATGCCCCCAGCTCTCATGGATAATGCCCCCCCAGCTCTCATGGATATGCCCCCCCAGCTCTCATGGATATGCCCCCCCAGCTCTCATGGATATGCCCCCCCAGCTCTCATGCCCCAGCTCTCATGGATAATGCCCCCCAGCTCTCATGGATATGCCTCCCAGCTCTCATGGATATTGCATGTGTATATATTACACATACACACACCCCAGACCAGACTTGGGGCGCCGTCCGAATGCTATTGGCATTCGGACAGGCACCTGGAGCTCTCCACGTTCATATTTACCTCTCTGAGCGACGCTGGCAAAGTCTTCGCGCGTGCACGCTCGTTGGAAGGCCCCAAGCCGCGATCAAGTGGGACCCCCACGTGATCGCAGCTGGGGGCCTTCCAACGAGTGCACGCGCAGAAACTTTACCGGCGTCACTCAGGAAGGTAAGTATGAACGCGGAGAGCTCCAGGTGCCTGTCCGAATACCGATAGAGCATTCAGACAGCCGCCCCAGCCCCTCGGATGCCGGCTCAATGCCGGCTTCTGGTATCGGGGGAAATATCGGGGGCACTGCACGAGTACCAAGTACTCCTGCAGTACCAGGTATCAGCACCGATACTAGTATCAGTGCAACCCTAGTTTTAATATTTTCGCCATGCATTCATATAGCCTTCACAAAACTTTGCTGGCATTATAGGTTCTAAACTCGAGAGGACATCCCTTATGTTACACAATGTCACAAAGGGTCTGCATTATCAGCAGACAGGCCTGTGTATCAAATATATTAAATTTTATAGAGAAATAATATCCTGCTTCAGGGGATTTGTAGCAATGAGATTAACAAAACAAATTTATTATCTAAGGCAACAATACACACTAAGGGCCATATTACAATGTTGGTGCTAACTTAACCAGAGCGGTTTTAAACTTCCCAGAGCCATTATAGCCTGGAGGTTTTCAGTTTACAACAGTTCTGGTTAAGTTAGCACCAACTATGTAATATGGCCCTATGGTGGCTAAAACAACATCTTAGTTACATTAAAATAGAAACATAATGAAAGGAGTAGGTTTTGGTAACTATTTGTGCACAATGCATTAAAATAAGGAAAAAGTCATCCCCTCCTGATTTCACACCAGCAGCTATGTTACTACACCATACCCCAGCCGACCCAATAGACTAAACGCTCACTAGACATACGGCTCCTGAATGAGGCGAAAGCTGCATTACCCAGACACTGGAAAACCACCACTGTCCCTACGATCCGGGAATGGCTTCAAGCAGTACACAACATTTGAGACATTGAAGACCTCATACATGGGGCTTCTGGTACTTCTGCCGTTCATTTACGTCGCTGGTTTTATTGGTCGGAGACTTGCCCTCTCAGGTCATCCCCATCTACCTGAATGAGATCTATGCCTGCTTCTCCTACACATATTTCTAGGTCCACAACCTTTACAGACGTACCACTTCCCTCACTGCGCATCACCTGCCCGCACCCCTCCTTGTATTCTTCTAACCCTTAAACTTTAATTATCCATTTTTTTGTTTTCTGACAACTGTGTGCATTTTGAGCTCCGTTGTATTCATGAGATGTCATACACGTTTTCATTACACATTTTGTCTGCGGCTGACGTGAATGCATACACAATTTCACGGCTTTTGTTTATGCCAGGTTTTCATGTACTAAATATTCAATAAAAATGTATTACAATAAAAAAAATAATGAAAAAGTCTTTAAACAAAAGGTCAGTGCTTATATCCAACCAGATGGAACAGAATAGACCGTTAAAGCAAATAAACTATCAGCACACAATACTCAAACATACCTTAGAGGGAGCAATTCGAGTGGATATTTTTTTCATAGCAATGCAGATTCCAAATAACAATAGAATATAAAAATAATATCTATGTGGCAATGCCTGTGTAGCGCGGCTTTAAAACTGTATTCTGTTGCATTGAACTATTGCTGCCACCAGAGGGAGACATTGTGGACTATGCTGGGCAAAACGGACTCCATCTCCCATCACTCTTTGCGTGAGGACAGGAAGTGGGTGGTAAAAAGAGGAGGAAAGACATCAGCAGCCTCGTGCAAGGCATGGGCAGTGTGAGCAGAGCCACGAGAGACGTAGGACGCACGCTGGAGCGGTTAGGGTTTGAAACAGGCCGGAGTGTGGAAGTTGCTAAAGTCCTATTAACCCTTTCGCTGCTGAGGCTTTTCCCGCCTCTGTGCTGAGGTAATTTTTACCGGTTTTGCTCATCATGTTTAAACGTGTTTTGAAGGCTTATTTTAGTATATGACCCAGACATATTATATATCGTTCTTTTCGTCAGACTCGGCAGATTCATAATATGTCATTATTATATGTATACGTCATGACCTGTCTGTATATTATAACAAAAAATACAATAAAATATGAATTTTCAATAATTTACAACGTGTAAAGTGTTTTTTTTTCACATTTTAACATGCGAGCAATTGCGGTTATATTTTGTATGGGGTGCGCTTGTTAAAGAAATTAGAGATGGGGTCTCGTTACATTTTTTTTTGGGGAAAATTACACGATTTTTAACAAACGCACCGCATCCAAAAATCGTTAGGGCAGCATCATTGTTCACATTATAATTGAAATGGGAACAATATTGCTGCATTAACAAACCAAAAAAAAGAAAAAAAATGTGTTTTTTTTTTAAAAAATATTTTTTTATTTTTATTTTTAATTTTTATTTATTTTTTACAAACTTTATTCACAGTCGTGTTTGGTATCGTTGGAACGGCCATGCTCTGGCCGATCCAACAGTACCAAATTTTAACCCCTAGCTGCCACGGATCGTGAGATAGGGAGTTCAGTGGAACCCCCCATCTCCACCATTGGTGGCAGCTAGGGGTTAACTCCAGGACTGGCGTCATCGTGCTATGCACGATGACGCCAGTCCTCAGGGGGAGTTCCCGGAGGCTTGGCCGACATCCAAGATGTCGGCCAGCTCCGGGAAAGGATCACGAACCGGCCCTTTTCAGCGCCGATTCGTGATCCGGCCCCCATGGGGTTAATGCCAGGTACCATTTGGAAGGGCAGGCTGTGCCCTTCCAAACGGTGCCTGGGTTAACCCCTGCAACGATGCCGATCGGGAGGGAGAGAGGTCCGAAGGACCTCCCTTTCAGGCGCCTCCTCCGCACATGCGGGGGGGGCACCTGAATTAGGTGTCATCGCGCCCCCGTGATGACACCTAATTACTCCGGCGGCGGTTCCGGATGCTGGGCTGACATCGAGGATGTCAGCCCGCACCGGGGGGGGCCAGCGATCAGCCAGAACCCGGCCGAACGCTGACCCCCAAAGAGAGGACGCGCTATATGGAACGATACATGCGGTTGGACGCGCTGAGCGCGTCCTTAGCAGCGAAGGGGTTAAATATTGTGCTGTTCCCTGAGCATTGAGAGTACAGAGCGAGCTGTGAGAGAGAACAGTCGCAGGTGATACTATGCTGAACTGTTCTTGACAAAGTGCGGTTTGGGAGAAAAAGGGACATCGTGTGAGGAGAGGCTGCAAACTGGAGAGGAGTGCTGGCGGCCTATGTGTTCGTGTTCGGGCGGAGGAGAACCAGATCGGGAGTGCAGGCGTTAACAGCATCGAGTTCCAAGTGGCAACGAGGACAGATCCTCGAGAGAGATCCTTTCATCGGTCCAGGACAAGCGTTTACACCGGATGGGTGAGAAGGCTTCGGCCTGGTGAAAACGCAGAACATTGCACACTTGTTTATTGTTTCTTTAAGGGCCCCAACGGTGACTAGTCGAAGATTGTTTTTGTTTCATTCACTGGCCCGTTGAACACAGTACCCAGGTACCCTAGACAACACACATATTTTTGAGCTATTTTTCACGGGACTTACACTCCAGAACTGAGGGGGTTAACTGGTTTCTTTTACCGCCGTGTGTTTTTCCCGCGTTACAAATTCTTGTTACTCAAATACCATATATGCGTATTATATGCGGCTTTATTGGGATCAGTAAAGAATATAATATAGAAAAATCCACAACAGTGCTGGTGTATAGTTATTTCCTAGTGCGGTGAGACTATCCCGAGGTTTATTCAGCGGCTCCTCTGGGGGGTGAGCGCTACACCTGTATAAGCAAAATACAGCAACACCTTGTGTCACGACCCACTACGCGCGCTGCTGCGCAAAGACGCCAGGTTAAACCGCGCACTATCTATCCTAGACCCAGATAATTACGTGCACTTATCTACCCGTCCCGGCCACACTTTCTCTCACAACAGGCACGTAGAGCGTGATATTCTGATCCCAGGATTGCAACGCAGTACAAGTCTTCTCCTGAAGCGCGTACTACCTACGTCTCTCACAATCCCGGAGCTCACTTTCTTATTCTATTAGTTACGCTGCCACCAGTCCTCACGGACACTACGCGCGTCGCAACAGGAGACACAGGGCTTAGCAGCCGCACTATCCTAGACTCGGACAGTGACTACGGATCCCACAATTCCCTGCCATTTCCTGACGACCGCAACACGCAATTTCTTATATATAACCGAGCTTAAAGCAAATGGCAATTCTCCCAATCTCTTCGTTAGCGTGGATTTCATCAGCCAGAGTCAAAACTTAAATATTTTTTGTTTATTTATGATAGAAAAATCACAGTGCTTTGTCACATAAAAAATTATAACTAGAACAAATCAATTAATTACACACTACACAGCAAAATAGAAAGAAAAAGGGGTTAATCACAGAGCCTTACTTACGACGGAATAATCAGTAGCTAGCATCGGTGCCTCCTGGGGCCTGGAGGTAGGAACATGGACAGATCAGTCCTCTTTAGAAGGTACCCCAAGTGATCAGCCAAAAGCACATGGCCAGTGTTCCGAATTTATACACTTCCTGATCTTTCTAGCCCCCACCCACCAATGGCCCAGTGTCCTGGACTCCATTTCCCAGAGGGCCATTCTCGCTCGTGCTCGGTAAGCTTGTCAATTAATCTTTAATTGCCTAAAGGCGTCCCTCTTCCCTCCAGACCCCCCCTTAGAGATCAATGATGTGCTTCCCTGTCTTTGAAGATTGTGTCCCCATCTCTTGGTGCCGAGCTGGCCGCCAAGGTGTGATTTTCTATGTTAGGGTACAAAAGAAATTCCCTTTTTACAGCTACGTGTTATATCCTCCCCCCAGGGGAGAAAGCTAATCATTTTGATTACATTTCAGCTGTGAACACAGGGATACACTTACCAAATGGCCAGACACAAATATGAATATAACTATATGGAGGTGAGGAGATATGTATAAACCGGCAGATAGACACATATATACAGGCAGACCCTTATATAGATAGAAATACAGGTCTAATCTGCCACACCTTGTGTCTGTACTATACGGGGATTTTCTAGAATAACTCCTGAACCTTATTGCAATGGAGTGACCCCAGAGCTCTCGCCTTGTATACTGTCCTCCACTGGCTGTAGTATCACAGCAGTAAAGTTTGTTGACCTTTTTGTTACGAGGAGGGTGAAGTCTGCGCTTTGCGGCCTCTTTACAATAATACACGATGAAGAGAGTGAATTCACACTAAGAATTTCATTTCTCCACAGGGAGCACAGTAATCTTGCATCATAAAAATGTGTTTTTACAGGCCAGTTCGTATTTTCACTTTACAAATGAAAAAATTAAATTAAACACCTTTTTGGTAGTGAAAGGATTAAAGTAATCTTAATTTTGCTACACATTATAAATTATGTGTGCTAATGTGGTAGAGATCTCATTTTGTGATGAAGAAATAATAAAATATAAGTTTATACCATGCTCCTTTACATGGCATTTAAAACTCAATTCTAAAAGCCTGAAATCCTTCGTTCTGGATAGCTAATGTATGAAAGAAAGACCCAATCACAAAAATACAAGGATTACGCTGGCAGGAGAGATGATAAAAAACCTTTGCAGCTTCTTTTTAATCAATTATTATTATTATTATTAATAAACACATGCAGTTGAACGATAGGAGGCTCACAGTCACATCCTATTAAACTGCAAAGCCCTGTCATCAGCTACCTCCACAGCCAGAAAATTGGTGGAGGTACGCAAGAGTGGTGGGTATACAGGATTAGCCCTCCTGGGATGCCCGGGCTTATTCAGCAGCTGTGCTATAGAAGCCCTGGAGGATACACCCATGTATAGTGGAGTCTAATGCCTACATATTTCTAAAAGAAAAACAAGACTTGCAGATATACGAAATGACACTGTGCCTTTTGCTAGATGACAGACCTTTCAGTAGGTTTAGTCACTCAATGCCCAACATGTACACAATGTCAAGGCTAAAATTGCAAATATAAAATCAACATTTGTGATTTTCCATGGAGGTTGAGAAGGCAAAAGCACAAGCATTTGTGCTGCACATCAATAAATGACGATTTTCCTGTTTCACACAAGGCATTGACAAAGTCTTCAGGTATCTACTAGCTCCTAGCTCACTTTTGATTCTTTTTACTCCAACATATATAAAAAGATTTGCCTGGCTCCTAAAAATGCGTTGTCTGCTCCTTGATATCCCTTCGGACAGTAGGATTTACAATGACACATTTATAAAAGCGCCAACATATTCCGCAGTGCTGTATAATGGGTGTCATGCCCCATGATTTAGGATTATTTGTATATTTTTCTGTTTTGTGTTGAATCTGCCTTTACTGCTTACATGCTATTGATTTCATAGCTATTTTTGTCCCTGCTGGGTTTCCTTAGCTTGCTGCATCCAACTAGTTCCACCCCTTTTGCTCAGTGTCTTGTTCTAGGGACTTCCTGGTTACATAGCAGCCATTCTGTGCTCACTGCTGGACAAAACTAATGTATTTTTACATGCATTGCTGTGCACTATTACAAGATTGTCAGTCTGATCATTAAACTCTTCAACTGGATTCATCTTTCTACGTGTCAGTTTTGCTGAGTTGAAGCTATCTGCCGAACTTCATCGTGTGAGTACTGGTCAAATACAGAATTATCTAGTCTAAAGCATCCATGCCTCACAGCTTTGCTTAGGGAAGCAGAATAATGGGAATGACAAAAACATACAAGTTTGACATACTGAGAAAATAACTCCCCAGCCATTATTATATATATATTATAATAACTCCAAAGTCATTTTTATATATGCAATAATTATGTAATGACTCATAAAACGAAATAGGCGTAAATTATCTAAAATAAATTCAATTTTTGAATTTAATGTTTATTATTAAACAAAATGATCGATTTCATTACATTGTAGATTTTAATAAAGTAAACAAAAATTACATGTAGCATTGTGAAATACCATCATACACTTTATGTAAATAGTTATGTACTTTTAAATAGGGTTAGGGGTTAGAGGTTAGGGTTAACACTCTTACGTATATATTAACAGATAAGGCATATTTTGAAAACAAGAGAAATCTCAATGTATCCTTCCTGGTAAAATCCTTTATAAATAAATATTAATTTAAACTCACTTTCAATTTTAAGGTCATTTAGCTTCTTCAAAACTAGGGGAGTTATTACAGAGTTATTATTACATATATAAAAATGACTGGGGAGTTATTTTTATATGGGAGTGAATATAAACCTGGCCATATTACATACTTGGTGCTAACTTAACCAGAGCTGTTGTAAACTTACCAGAGCCATTATAGCCTATGGAGGTTTTAACTTTACAACAGCTCTGGTTAAGTTAGCACCAAGTATGTAATATGGCCCTACACCCGCCCCATTCATATTTTGGAAAACGAGACTGGATGCTTATAATGAATCAAATCTGTAAGGGGGGGGGGAAAATCGAGTGACCATTATCTTAACATGATTGGTATATAAAAGAAAATATTTAAAAAACTCTGAATAAAAAGGGGCATTGTAGTATACATACAGGGTTATTCAAAGAGATCCGAAAGGAGGAAAATCAGCGTTCGGTTACCTTTCTTGACTATTCGGCTATCCAGAGAGCAGGCAATTCGCCAAATCCTGGCGAATTGCCTGCACATATGGTGCTTGTTCGAGGGCAGTGAATCCCCATAGAGAAGCAATGTTTTGGCTATTCAAAGAGCAAAACCCAGCAGTAAAAGGTTCCGGAAATGCCCTGCCAGTCGGTGGTTTAATTCGGCAGGTTTATTCAGGCGAATCCTATAGGCTTCAATGTTAAAAATATTCCCGTTTTAATTCAATATCTAATAAACCGTTCATTAGAATATTCTGCAGTAAATAGTTTAGATTTTTTTTTAGGCTATTTTCAGCATTTTTTGGTATTTATTTTAAGAGAATTCCGATTTTTTTTTTATTTTAAATTTACTTATTTTTTCTGTAAAACAGCCCTTTTTATTATCATTCCTTGGACCTCATTAGGTAAATTTCAGACATTTTCGCTCAGTAGTTTCTTTGCAAACAGCGTTTCACTTTTCAAACATTCAAGCAAACTTTTTCTAATTTATTCACCCCATTCGTATGCGGTGTCGGCTGCGCTGCGTGTGATCGGCTCTTGCTCAGGTTCCATTGTTCTGTGCAGGTGCTGTGGAACCTGCATACACAAGTACACAAGTTCTGAGTGATGCACAATTTGACCTGAAGCGAATAAGATGAGTAGAGCACACTGAGGGAGAAGAGTTAAATAATTGGGCAGGTTTTTTCTTTAAGTGCAAAGGGGAGGGGGGGGGGGTCATTTTTATTTTGTACAATGTCCCTTTTTAGCAGACCATTATGTACAGAGGGCTTTAAGCCGCTACAATGTAAAAGCAGACAGTAACCAATGAAGAATTACCATTTCCACCCTTAAGCACACTGCTAAATGGAAACACAGCTATAATCCTATTTGCACTATGTGATCGTAACACAGGAAAAAGGGCAAGTCAAACCAAGCAAGGATTGATGCATGACGAAGCAAGTAAAGGATGCTGTGCACACCGAGCATGCACATTCTCTTTATCCACAAGCAAGACACAGTGAAAGAGGCTGGGGTTTTAACAAGGATTAAGGAGCTCTTAATTAAGCCTCTACTCGAGGGAGGCAGCAATTCCCATAATTAATACGGAGCACAGTAATAATGTGGGGAGGTTAAACAAATTGGAATCTAGATTACAACTGTAGCTTATTGCACGTCTGCTGCAGCAACCCGATCCTATTCCCATTAAATTCACTAATTCATATTTAATATTTGGGGGTGGGGGGAAAAAAAAGGCAAATCATGAAATGCCAGGTAAAACGCAAAGCAAGATGAAAGGCAAAGCGTCATCTGAGAATAGGAAATACAGTCCCACAATACACAGTAAGTGACCACAGTACTGTCTCTGTAGAGTGTCCGCATAAGGGTCGTAGAAATTTCAGCAGGTCAGATCTATAAAACCAGCACAAAGGTCTAGTCAAAAGGATAAAGCGTAAGAAAAAAGGGAAAGATGGACGTAAATGTGGTGTAGATTATTCAACCTAGGTCCAGCAAGGGATGGTTATACGTCAGCCTCCGCCTGTCTTTTGCAAAGAAAAAATCTTGTGACCCAGAAGAGTCCTTCAAAATTCATCCCCTCACTTCAACGGTCCCTGCCCCCTAGTTAATATTTATACGACCCCAAGTTGGTCACCACGACAATCATTTAAATTCACTTATAGGAATGAATGAATTTTGAATAGTTCTGGGCAGCTGACTGTCAACAGGTGTTCCTTTAGGCTGAATCCAGCCCCGTATAATCTGAGTGTGCACAGGTATGTGTATTGCCGAACTGCCAATGCTTCTCAGTACAGAAGCACTCAAACATAGGACTATAGGACTGGCTGAGCACTCGACCCATCATTCAGTCCCCTGACTAGAAGGAAGTCCATTGGGCACTGCTGGAGTTCAAGTTAACAAGTGTTTGCAAAGTGAAAAAAAGGTTACGTGTTCTAGGCGGTGTGAATGCATTCATTTTATAAAATACAGAATTTGAGTATCTTCAGCATATTCATTTTATTTAAGAATGCCATATTTGCTTTATTATTTTTCAATAATTATTTGCTTTATTATATCTGCATACACTGCTTTTAAAAAACAAAATTCTAAGAAAGGGTTAAAGCAGTTAAAAGTCCCTTTGCAGAGACTGGAGCATACAAGTAGAGACTGAATGCTTGGTGAAGCTAGAAGTTCCAGTGTGTCTTTAGCAAGTACAATCTGTTCCCCCTCCTCCCTCTCAGCTTTCATGGCCTTGTGTGGCTGCCTATTCGATCTTAATTTATTGGTTTAGCAGCGCCCTGACCCCGAGCTGCAGGACAGCCATGGGGACAGCACACTCTGCAGCCACAGAAGGCAGTGGGGACTTATCGGACAACAGCAATTCTTTTGTCAGGCAGAACAGCCTCGAAAACAAGCAGAATGTAGGGATAACCCTTTCATTCAAAAGGCAACACAAACTGACAAGTTTTAGGATTGGATCGGGGGGGGGGGGCGGGAGCTCCGTGTGTAGCTTTATAACAGTTCATCTAAGAGCATTAGAGGATCGTTTAAAAAAAGAAGTCCATGTACAAGGAAAAACATTTTATTGCAAATAACACTATTTAGAGGTTTTGCTATTCAAGTATTAAATATCCCATACGAGGGCCCAGGTCAAATATTTTCCCTCGGCAGTCGTGATTCGTTCTCCTCTGCTAGTTCCCGGATTCTTCCCTCAGCAAGCAGCGCTGAATGTCAGTTCTTAATTTCTCCCAATAAAGCAGACGACACTGGTCATATTGGGTTAAGCAGACTCCTTGGCCATTTCAGCAGGCCTCTTTTTATTCGGTACAGAATCATAACCGTTAACATCCCAGCCCACCCAGACATCCCGGCACCGCAGTTCTCCCTGGTCCCCATCAGATCCTCTGTAAGCTCGAGCAGGGTCCTCTCGCCTACTGTTCTAGGTGTTTAACTTGTATGTATATTGGTTATTCTGTCTCCATTGTACAGCGCTACGAAACTTGGTGGTGCCTTATAAATAACTGCAGCCATACGGAGCAAGGGTCCTTGTTTGGGGGGATTTCAGGGGGGCAGCGAGAATCCGGGGTGCCGTTTGATAGCTCGGGCACCTATGGTGTCACAGTCCAAAAGGCTCTCAGATCCTGAGGCACGGGCCAGAGCAGCAGTGTGTGGAAGGTACCCCAGGTGATGCCGCATGGCCACTGCTGTGTGAGCCCGTGGGGCCAAGAAAGGTTCCAAAATGTGACTGAGCTCCCCTCCTGAAAATCACCAACTGCAGCTCCCATGAAGGGGGCCCTAACTCCAAAAAAGCAGCCTGCTGGGGCAAAGGGTTTTCAGGGCACTGGAGTTTAAAGTTTCTGCAGAGGTTTCCATTAAAGTGAATGTCGTGCAGTCCTGGCATGGGATTGGTTGGGGTTTCAAACCCGGCCACTAGATGGTGTTTGGCTGGAGTTTCAAAACCAGGCTTCCCCCGGTGTCAGGGAACATGAAGGACAGGCTTAAAAGGCATTTGGATTATGTTCTGATGGGGGGGGGGGGTCACAAACCACTTTTAACATTAAAACAGACCAATAGCTTAAATGAGGGGAATAGCAGAAGAGGAGCGAGGTTTTAGTACAGTCCACTGTCAGAGCACGGGGTTCCGAGACAATCCCTGTGGTTTAAAAAAAAAACTTAACGGCCTTTAGTTTGTGTCAGGACCGAGACATTCTGACCCCTGGCAACCCCTTTCAGTCCTGCATATATGTTATATCCTGCATGGAATATGCAGGTTCCTGGACTTACTGCCTGAAGGTTTTGCACTCAAGCCCTGGGGCCTCAGCTGAACTCCACCCTGGTTAATTAGACCTGCTTAAAAGGAAGTGATGCCCTTCAATCCAAGCTTCCACATTGAAGTCTTGACTTTGCATCAGTGCAGGCCTGCTTCCTGAATATATATCCCGATTCCATAGACTTTCCTCTTAACCCTCCGTTGAATTTTGGACATTTTACTACCACTACCCACCGGTACCCTCCTTTGCTCCCTGTGCCCCCTTATCTTTGATCCACCGTGTACCAGACCCCTTGCTTGGACTCTTCTATTGCCGATCGCCTGCCTAGACACCTTGTCCAGATACCGGACCATTCTTCTGCTAATCCCATATCTGATACCGTGATTCGCATATCTGTGTTATTTGTATTTTTGGTTTAGTCAGTGTCTGCCCTTCCTATGTAGTTTCCACCTATGTATTCTCGCTTCTCCCGCCCCTTCTAGTATTATAAGCTCATCTTGCTATTTGTTTCTCTTGCCTCCTAGCTACTCCCATATTCAGTTCTCCCTAACCTCCATTCCCACTACTCTCAGCTCGCCTATTCCCCCTTTCTGCATCTCCTCTCTACTCTGGCCTGTTCCTATCTTGCCCAGCCTCCATTGTTTAGCTCTACCTCCTGTGTATACTGTTGTGCTTTAGTTCGGGTCTCCCGTCTATCTACTTGCTTTGCTCTAATAAAACCATGTTTGTGCCCTGTAACCTGTATCTATTCCCTTCACTGCATTCTTGGACTCCCAACAAAACCTGGCTGCACACAATGCACGGCCAGATCCTTAACAGTTTGTAGATAGTCTATTCAAGTGTGTATTTATGTAAGTTGTTTTAAACCTTGTTGGCCTTTTTGCAACTGTTTTAGACTCTTGGGTTATTCATTGAGTAGCAGTGTTTGACAACGTGGCAAACAAAAGCAAAAAACACTTTTGCAATGGCAACAAACATTGGCATGTCAAAAAACGGGATCAAAACAGAAGAGAAGCTTCCAAGTGTATATTTGCCAGATTGGACATATAGCTATTTGATTCCATGCAGAGGGAGAGCACAGGGAAAGTGCTGCTCTAAAACCGGTTTAGTTTGAGTGCTTAAAAATAAATCATTTTCCCTGCAGTATAGGAATTCTACATGCTGCAGGATTGCATAGATCATGCATTGCTCATTAGCATGATTTATATATGTCCAGGAAAACCTGGTGGATCTGGCAACCCTAGCTCAATCTCATATGCACTTCCACCCAAGCCTTACCTGCATAGCTAGTGCAAAATTCTAGATCATAACAAAGATTTATCCAAAATGGGCCACATTTAAAGATGTCAGATCGTGCATGATCTAGCAATGTCAACAGTGGGGTCACTTCAAACCACTGATGCCCATTAATTTAGGTTACATGCAATCATAAGGGATTCATTTGAGGAGGATACAATGAATAGCATGTTATATATACTGTAAATTCTCAGGAACAGGTTACAGCGCTAACAAGTTCTGTAGTGTTGTCCAATGGGCGAAACAGAATAACAAATATACATACAAGTTAAAACACACAGAACAATAGAACAGAGGACACTGCTTGGGAATTTACATTCCAACAGGTATCCTTAAATCCTATTGGATAGGCCTTGTTAAATGCATTCTAACACACATTTTATGTTTAAATGAATTATCCACTTTTCCAGTAATGCACTGCGGAATCTTTTGGCACTATATTATTCTAGCTGTGGTCTCCCACTACTTTAGTGACTGAAAGATATCTGAAATACAGGTGACAATAGGTCAAATCATTGCTGGTGAATGATTAGTAAGTTAGTGAAAACAACAGGCAAGGGGCCAAGGTCAGGCACCTGTAGAAACCCCCAACCCCTTCTTTCAATCAACGTTTTATCAGATTAAAGTAACTCTATTGCAATTAGTAAGGGTACAGACACATTGCTAAACTACACCTCCCATGATTCTCTGGTCATCTAGCGCATTCAAAGAATTCTGAGGAATTGCAGGCCATGAACATCAGGTGGGTGGAGGTTTGAGATCCCTGGTCTAGATTAAGGTATTCTTTCTGAGCTGTCAAGTAACGGTTTGCATCGCAGGTCTTCACAAATAAGGTGAACGAAAGTAAAAAGAAAATGTTGTGCACAGATGTCTCTACAATACAGAAATTAGGAGTCAGACATCGAAATCTATGGATGCAAGAATTTTGTCAAACCACACAAAGTGAAAGAAAAACAAACATTAGAATTTATCCCCCCCCCCATTATCAATCTTACAATTTAATGGTGGCCTGTAAACAAACAAAAAAAAACCTTAAAATATCACGTTAACTTTCAGGGAGTACAAACTGTTGGGTCAGATTATTCTACCAGAAAAGCTTAGTAGACAGTAGCTCTGATACACAAAGCTCTACTTGCTGCTGATGTGATCAGGCTAGATACATTAATCTGATGGTTAAGAACTAAAAGAGAGCAATAAAAGGACTGCTCTGCCAGCCCAGCGAAAGTCCACGTGAGTCACTGCATAGCTATCTCCCAGTGGATTATTCCATTCTGCAGCAAAAGCTGCTGCTCTATTCAAACAACCAAGCTGGCCTTGGCACGGCTGCCAAGAACAAGAACCGCCAACAATGAAATGGCAGCTACAGGTGACAAGCAGACTCTGGAAATTCAATTAGCAGAGAGCTCTGCAGAAGAGGAAATCTCTAGCTTAATGTCATTACAGCCATAGATGTTGAATGTAACAGAGTAAAAACACGTAGTCGAACAGAAAGAAGGTCAAATCTCCCCAATCAGAAGTAGATCATCAGGCTCCTAGTGCGCGGCCCAAGCCCGAAACAGCAGCAGCTGCATTGTTCACATAGTAAAAAAAAGTACAAGCAAAGTTGAGAATGTTGCACCAGCAAAAACTGTTATTTTTTAATATTTTGCATTTATGACTTTCTATTTCTGTACTCTACTGTAAAAATTCAATGTTCTTGAAACCAGGACATACTTTAAAAACGAGAGAAATCGCAATGTATCCTTCCTGGTAAAATTCTTTATAAATAGATAATCTATCCCTGTGCTGTAACATTTGGTTGCTACATTAGGTTATTTTGTTTCCCCACTGTTAAGCTATTTGACAACAATTGTGACTCTTGTGCTCGCTATTCAGAGTGCAGAGACATCGGCCAGTGAGACCTGCCAATTGCCCGCTAGACATTAACCCCTAGAGCAGGGGTCTCAAATTACCTGAGGGCCACTGGACAAATTTTCATATCCCATTGGGGCCGCAAGCAAAATTTGAAACTCGTTTTTATTTATTAAACGGTTTTCTTTTACAAGAAAGTGTTTTTATTTCTGAACATTTTTTTTGTTTTTAGTATTTTTCTGGCAAAACTTTTTATTCCTTCTTTTCATAAAGTGTTTTTATTTTATTCTGTAACAGAACTTTTCTCTGTCCCTCCATTCTCCTGTCCCTCAGTCCTTCTGCCCTCCATCTCGTCTCTCCATCTTTCTTTCCCTCCCTCTCTGTCACTCTATCATCTGTCCCTCTGAGTCCATCTGTCACTCTGTCACTCTGTGTGCGTCTCCATCCTTCAGTCCCTGTCACACTGTGTCTCCATCCTTCAGTCCCTGTCACACTGTGCGTGTGTCTCCATCCTTCAGTCCCTGTCACTGTGCGTCTCCAGGAAAAACAATTGAACACAAAGTGCAACGAGAGTGGCAACAAATTAGGACTTTATTAATAGAAATAAGCAACCAGAGTAATAAAGGGAGAAGGGTGGTCAATAGCAAGGAGAGGTAAGGTAGTACTATGTCATATAGGAAGTAGCCAAGGCATACACCATTAAAGAGTAAAGACTACCTATACCTCGGTGGTTCGAGCCACCTACATAACCAAATTGAGAGGCACACTAGAGGAAAACCCAGCAATAGCCAAAATACAAAAAAGACCACAATGAAAAATAAGGAATTGACTGTTAAAAGCAAAGAGGAGCATAACTCGACCGGTTTCGCCCAACCAGGGCTTAGTCAAGAGAGTGTGTCTCCATCCTTCAGTCCCTGTCACTGTGTGTCTCCATCCTTCAGTCCCGGTCACACTGTGTGTGTCTCCATCCTTCAGTCCCTGTCACACTGTGTGTGTCTCCATCCTTCAGTCCCTGTCACACTGTGTGTGTCTCCATCCTTCAGTCCCTGTCACTGTGTCTCCATCCTTCAGTCCCTGTCACTGTGTGTGTGTCTCCATCCGTCCCACTGTCACTGTGTGCGTGTGTCTCCATCCTTCAGTCCCTGTCACACTGTGTGTGTCTCCATCCTTCAGTCCCTGTCACTGTGTCTCCATCCTTCAGTCCCTGTCACTGTGTGTGTGTCTCCATCCGTCCCACTGTCACTGTGTGCGTGTGTCTCCATCCTTCAGTCCCTGTCACACTGTGTGTGTCTCCATCCTTCAGTCCCTGTCACACTGTGTGTGTCTCCATCCTTCAGTCCCTGTCACTCTGTGTGTGTCTCCATCCTTCAGTCCCTGTCACTGTGTGTGTGTCTCCATCCGTCCCACTGTCACTGTGTGCGTGTGTCTCCATCCTTCAGTCCCTGTCACTCTGTGCGTGTGTCTCCATCCTTCAGTCCCTGTCACTGTGTGGGTGTCTCCATCCTTCAGTCCCTGTCACTGTGTGGGTGTCTCCATCCTTCAGTCCCTGTCACTGTGTGGGTGTCTCCATCCTTCAGTCCCTGTCACTGTGTGGGTGTCTCCATCCTTCAGTCCCTGTCACTGTGTGGGTGTCTCCATCCTTCAGTCCCTGTCACTGTGTGGGTGTCTCCATCCTTCAGTCCCTGTCACTGTGTGGGTGTCTCCATCCTTCAGTCCCTGTCACTGTGTGGGTGTCTCCATCCTTCAGTCCCTGTCACTGTGTGGGTGTCTCCATCCTTCAGTCCCTGTCACTGTGTGGGTGTCTCCATCCTTCAGTCCCGGTCACACTGTGTGTGTCTCCATCCTTCAGTCCCGGTCACACTGTGTGTGTCTCCATCCTTCAGTCCCGGTCACACTGTGTGTGTGTGTGTGTCTCTATCCTTCAGTCCCTGTCACACTGTGTGTGTGTGGGTCTACATCCTTCAGTCCCTGTCACTGTGTGTGTGTCTCCATCCTTCAGGCCCTGTTTGTGTGTCCTCCCTCCAGTCCCTGTTACTCTGTGTCTCCATCCATCATTCCCACTGTTTTTCACTTTCTCTTTTCTGTTTTTTTCCCCTCGTGCTCTGCTAAATCCTATACCCCCAAATCAGCCTTTCTTCTCTCTCCTCCTGCTCCCCCCCAACGCTATACTCACCCCAGGTTTGCCATGCTGTGCTTCCTGCCTGCCGAGTGCATACGCCTCTGTGTGCAGAGAGCTGGTTGGTAGGGGGCGGAGCCAGCACGCAGGGCATGTTTTTCCTGGGTGAGAGCAGCTGATCACTGTATTCTGCGGGCCATTTGTAATCGGTCTGCGGGCCACAAATGGCCCGTGGGCCGGTACTTTGAGACCCCTGCCCTAGAGCTTCAGCCACCCATCCACTCCCCCAGGGGGCGCTTTTTGGTCAGTGTGTCCCTAGAACAGGTGTGACAGATCCCCAACCTTGAGGGAGTAAATCCGCTGTAGGTGCAGAGGTTGCTGTTGAGTGAGCCGCAGTATCGAGCCGGCTTCAGGTCCCCCTGCTGGAAGCGTAGCAGTCAGCAGTAGTAAACCCCACTTTTTGGTCCCCACTGGATAATTCCTTTCCCAAATACCCATCAAGACGATTTGCAGGTTAAGCAGATAGAGTACTTTTATATGGTACAGTTCCATTGCTCTCTCCGCTGCCCGCACTCCTATCCGGCACCAGTTTTGGCACTGCCTCTAGCCGTAACCCCTTTTCCTATACTTAGAATGGATTGCCACTGCCTCTAGCCGTAACCCCTTTTCCTATACTTAGAATGGATTGCCACTGCCTCTAGCTCGAGCCCAGTTTTTGGTACCGCACTGTCTGGCCCAACCTGGGCCGTTCCTCGTCCGGGAAACTCCACCCCCAGAGCGCAAGCTCTGCTTCCAGTGCGAGGCTCCCGACCTGGGTTTGGCGGCTGATTCCCAGTGGCGCTGCCGCTTGTAATTCAACCCACACCAGGCTACCATCCCTGAAGACCTGCTGTCCGAAAAGTGCCTTGGTGGGTGCAAAGGAGGCTCCAGGGCAGGCAGATGAACAGGCGCAGATTTTGGCAGCTTGCCAAGGGATCACACAGGCATAAATTGTACAAACGAAATTTAACATTTAACTAACTAACTTTTAGTGTTTTATAGGACAATAAATTGGAAGGGACAGCCACATTCCATCACAGCGTTAATATAGGGATGCACCGATACCACTTTAAGACCGAGTACGAGTACAGATACGTTTGTTCAAGTACTCAACGATACCGAGTACCGATACTTTTATCTTATGTCATGTGACCGCTTTCCAATAAGAACAGACCTCATGGATATGCCCCAGCTCATGGATACTGCCCCCCAGCTCATGGATATTGCCCCCCAGCTCATGGATATTGCCCCCCAGCTCTTGGATATTGCCCCCCAGCTCGTGGATATTGCCCCCCAGCTCGTGGATACTGTCCCCCCAGCTCGTGGATAATGCCCCCAGCTCATGGAAATATGCCCCAGCTCATGGAAATATGCCCCAGCTCATGGATATGCTCCCCAGCTCATGGAAATGCCCCCCAGCTCATGGATATGCCCCCCAGCTCATGGAAATGCCCCCCCGCACATGGAAATGCCCCCCCCCCGCACATGGAAATGCCCCCCAGCACATGGAAATGCCCCCAGCTCATGGATAATGCCCCCCCAGCTCACTCTCCGCTCACTTACCTTCCTTTAGCCACGCCGGGAAAGTCTTCGCGCGCGCTCCTTGGAAGGTCCCCAGCCGCGACCACGTGGGACCATGTGATCGCGGCTGGGGTCCTTCCAACGGGCGCACACGGGGAAACTTTCCCGGCGTCGCTAAAGGAAGGTAAGTATGAGCGGAGAGTGAGCTGCAGGGCCTGTCTGAATGCTCTATCGGCATTCGGACAGGCCCTGCAGCTGCTCACCCCACTTTGTTTATACTTACCTTCCTTTAGCGACGCCGGGAAAGTTTCCGCGCGTGCGCTCGTTGGAAGGACCCCAGCCGCGATCACATGGTCCCACGTGGTCGCGGCTGGGGACCTTCCAAGGAGCGCGCGTGCGCGAAGACTTTCCCGGCGTCGCTAAAGGAAGGTAAGTATAAACAAAGTGGGGTGAGCAGCTGCAGGGCCTGTCCGAATGCCGATAGAGCATTCGGACAGCCGCCCCAGCCCCTAGGATGCCGGCAAGCCGGCTCAACGCCGGCTTCCGGTATCGGAAAAAAATATCGGGGTACTGCACGAGTACCAAGTACTCCTGCAGTACCTGGTATCGGCACCGATATCGATACTAGTATCGGTATCGGTGCAACCCTAGCGTTAAAGGCAGGCATCGCTGTGAAGGCCAGACTGTACCCTTCCCAGCAGTGCCTGCCTTTTTTCCGTGTCTGTTAGCAATAGGGAGGGAGAGTGCTCTTCAGGCACTCTTCCCTGCTCTGACCCGGGGGGGGGGGGGGGGGGTGCCTGACAGACATGGTGCTTGGCGCAATGTCAGCCCGCTGGTCAGAGTCCCGGGGGGGGGCTAACAAAGGTCAGCCCGCACCGGGAGACCATAGCGGTCGGCCGAAATACCGGCCGACGCACTGTTAAAGTTCCATGTTGTGATGAACAAAAGAAATCAATTATTTTGCATTATTCAAAATCTATAGCAATTCAACTTACAAAGCCAAAATCCGGTATCGGTGTTGTGATGGATCAGCCACAATATTTATTTAGCTTAATTTCGTTTTTATTTTGTTATATTTAATTTACCCTTTATTTATGTAAACAAATTCCCCTGTTACATTATCTACAAAAGGTTCCCAGTTTCTGATTTAATTGCGTCTTTCCCTCGCAATTCCCTGCACCAATCATGCCTGTAACCCCTCATGATTTAATTGCATTGCACATAATCGATTTTTGTTCGTTCCAAGTTAAATTTAGTTTGCACAAATTGTGCCCATGTGTCCAAGGTTTGTTGCTCTCCTTTGTTGCCCCGTTTTTTTAACCCAGCTCACCCAGAAACCCTGTTTCCTCTGCCCTGCACATCCCACACTGCCGTAACTCCTGGTAAGCTGCCAGAAGCAGACACTGGTTCACCCGCCTGCCCTTGAGTCTCCTTTGCACCCACCATGGCACTTTTCAGACAGCAGGTCCCCAGGGATGGTAGCATGGTGTGGGGTGAAGTACAAGAGGAAGCGCTACCGGGACCACCCCTCAATTAGCCACCAAAACCAAGTCAGACTTCAAAGCAGCAGAGGGGACCCCGCTCCGGAGGCAGAGCTCGTGCTGCAGGGGGGGGGGGTGGAATTTCCCAGACGGAAACGTCCCAGGGCAAGCCAGACAGTGTGGCACCAAGAACTGGGCTCGGGCTGGAGGCAGTGGCAGCCCATGTGAAGTATATCTTAAGGGTTATGGCTAGAGGCAGTGGCAAAACAGGGGCCAGGATGTCTGCGGGAAGGCTGGGAGAGAACAATAGGACAGTCGTCCCCTATAAAAGTACTCTGTATGCAGGGCCGGCCCAAGACATTGTGCTGCCTGGAGCGAAGGATGAAATGCTGCCCCCCACAAAAAAAAAACACGCAGTGTGTATGAGCGTATCACAGTGCGCCTCAGCAATAAAATTCGAACACACCGTACATTAGAATTTTATTGCTGTGGATGCCCAGCAGCAGAGCCCAGAATTTCACATACCCAGCAGCAGAGCCCGAGAGGAGAGAAGTTGCCGCAGATGGTCTGGAGGATTCACCCACATGCGCACTGCAGTAATCCCGCGCTTCCATTCTAGACCCGGCTGGCCGGATGTGTGTGTGTGCACCGCCCACACACGAGACCAGCTATGCCAGGAATGAAAGTGTAGAATTACGGTGCGTGTGGGCAGATCCTCTTCAGGCTGCTGGGTGCCATGGACGCCATTCACTGTTCGGCGGCAGCGCTGCAAAAGTAGATGCCGCCGATAAAAATAAATAAATAGTGCAGCGGCGCCGGTGGCTAAAATTTGCCACCCCAGAATTTCTGCCGCCTGGCACCGCTGCTCCACTCTGCACCATGGTCAGGCCCGGCCCTGCCTGTATGTGTTGTCAAAAATAAATAAATTCTTGCTGTTTAACCCAATACAAAGTCTCGACTAGTATGTGGGGGAATAGAGTGCATGTTTCTGTGTTTTCCCACCATCTCGGCAGCGCTGACTGTTCACTGAGCCAGCGTCCCAGCGAGCTCCAGGATCGGAACGGCGGAAAGGCATATCTACTCAGCACAAGTAGCGGCAATGTCACAGGTGTTAATTTAAAAAAAAAAATTCAACCCCATGTTCATGTTTTCATGGAACTACCCACATCTCAAAAACGGTTGGACAAAACTTTTTTGAAAAAAATTAAATTTTTAAATATCTCATGGTAAGTTACAAATGTACCAAATCCATGACATTAAGTTCCAAAATGAATTTTTTATTGGTTGGTTTGCACGAAATGACCCTATAGGAGGTATACTGATAAAAATATTCACACCCATTTTCACCACCTTAACTGGATTTTTAGAAAATTGTAAAATAAGTATTTAGGTTTCAAAAAGATTGTAAATACCAATTTTCACACCTGCAACATCTCTGGTTTTTGAGATGTAAACATTAACTTTGTGAGTATATTTCCTACATATTTCTTGTGTTAATCTGTATATTTGTGTTTTGTTTTTCACCCCTTAAAGACCAACGACATAACGTTTATATCATAAATGCATTAACTTTAAAGACCCTTGGTCCTTAAGGGGTTAATAGCATTTATCACTTTATTTCTGTGCCAACTGTAAAAATTCAATGTTCACGATCCCAGGACAGACTTGAAAATGAGTGAAATCTCAATGTATCCTTCCTGGTAAAATACTTAAATAAATATAGGTATTCCGTTTAATATATTCACCCCCTTAGGGGCAAAATTTCCAAAAATCCTTAGCAGGTGCCCAAGTCATAAAAACAATGCACCTTCAAAATTTCCCGTTCCTAGGTTAAATGGTTTAAGCTGGACTTTGAGTCAGTCAGGACGGACACACACAAAAACAACCTACTAAAAAGACCAAGATCGTAAACACTAAGGAGTTCTAAATATTTGTGAGAAAATGGTGTTCCATTAAGAATTAAAAAAGCATAAAAAAATGTGTAAAGATTAAAGCCAGCAGTGCTGGAGAAAAACGAATTGGCAACGGTTACCAACAGATTATTGTAATACACTAGGGTGGAAAGAGAAAAAAGGGGTGGGGCACAAGAATATAATAAAAAAAATCCAGTCCATCACACTGTAGCATTACTTGTACATAATAAAGGAAAGCAGTGCATGATCATTTTACAGGTAGCAGAATGAAGGTCTTGCATTACATAAAACCTGTCCGCAGCTATACAGCTCAAGTTAATAACAGCTAATGCCACGTAAGTGGCCCATTCTGCAAATCCTGCTGCAAAGCCCATGGTTACTATACATGCAAGGTGGCAGTTTTATTACCCATGACATATTGTCTTTGAAATTCTATAATTAGAGGGAGTGCCTGGAAATTCAGGGCAGGAGCTCACTAGTCTATTTCCCAATCTGAAATGCCATCCATTGTGCTTTAAAAAGACAGTCTACTGCTATGCAGACACTGCACAGAATGGGCCATTAAGACACATAGACCAGCAATAGTCTGGGTAGTGTGGCCAAGATGTAAAATGCTTTTATTCGGTCATTCTCATTTATATTGTAGAAACACTTTCCACACACTTAAAATGATAAATTATGGAAGATCAACGAGGATACTGTGCAGATGAGTTTATAATCTAGAGAGATTAGAGTTACAAATATTTCTAAAGCGCCACCGAGTTCTGTAGTGCAGTAAAGTGGGTGAGAGAACAAAAATACATACAAGTTCAACAAACAACAGGCGGAAGGACCTTGCTTGAGAGACCTTACAATCTAAGGAGAGGGGTGACAAGTAGGGTTGCAACTAACAATTATTTGCATAATAGATTCATTGAATACAAAAATTACTTTTTTTTTACTTGAATATTTTTTTTAAATAAACAACCCCTGCACCCACTCTTTTTTTTTCCCCCCGTAACAATTTGCATAGTGTATATTTCTTTCATATGAACATATGCAAATTGCACATGAGGTCCTGGTCAGAGTGATGGATTGATGCTGTATACACAGCTCGAGCCCATGTCTGCTTTCTCCCCAAATGAACGCTGCTACGGGCGCTCTGATAGACATGTCAGCATGAAAGCAGGGTGAGAAGGGGGCACTCCATGCAGCCTCACCACTTTAACCCTTTCCATGCGGAGGACGCGCTCAGCGCGTCCTGCCGCATGGCCACTGCGCTGCGGAGGATGCGCTCAGCGCGTCCTCCATGTGCAGCGGTGATCGGCCGGGATTCCGGCCGATCACGGCGGCCCCCCGGTGTGGGCTGACATCATCGATGTCAGCCCAGCCTCTGAGACCCAGGCAGGCACAATAGACGTTATCGCGCATGCGCAATGACGTCTATTTCAGGCTCGCCCCCGCAATTGCAGGGAAGGTGCCTGAAGGGGAGGAAGGTCCTTCGGACCTCTCCCCCTCCCCATCCGTGCGGGCCAGCCAGTAAAGGCAGACACCGCTTGGAAGGGCACAGCCTGCCCTTCCAAGCGGCGGCTGTCTTTAACCCCTAGGGGGCTGGATCGCGATATGGCGCTAACATGCGCCGTATCGCGGTCCCCTCCCGGAGCTGGCCGACATCTTGGATGTCTGCCAAGCTTCCGGGATATCCCCCTAATGACTGGCGTCATCGCGCATAGCGCCAGTTTCACAATTAACCCCTTGCTGCCACCTATGGTGGAGATAGGGGGTTCCAATGAACCCCCTATCTCCCGATCCGTGACAGCTAGGGGTTAATGTTTGATATCATTGGAACGGCCAGAGCATGGCCTTTTCAATGATACCAAACATGATCATGTATAGTTTAAAAAAAATAAATTGTTTTTGCTTTGTTTTATTAATGCAGCAATATTGTTCCCATTTCAATTATAATGTGAACAATGATGCTGCATTAACGATTTTTTCTATGGGGGCGTTTGCCAAAAAACACGTAATTTTCCCCAAACAAAAGTAACGATTCCACCGTTTATAACTTTTTTAACAAGCGCAACCCATAGAAAATCTAACCGCAAACACTTGCATGTTAAAATGTGAAGAAAAAAAAACACTTTACACGTTGTAAATTATTGAAAATTCTAAATTTTATTCCATTTTATGTTATAATATACAGACAGGACATAACGTATACTAGGGTTGCACCGATATCGATACTAGTATCGGTATCGGGGACGATACTGGGTACTGCAGAAGTACTTGGTACTCGTGTACTACCCCCCGATATTTTTCCCCGATACCGGAAGCCGGCATTGAGCCGGCTTGCCGGCATCCGAGGGGCTGCGGCGGCTGTCCGAATGCTCTATCGGCATTTGGACAGCCGCCCCTGGAGCTCTCTGGTATACTTACCTTCCTAAGCGACGTCGGGAATGTCTCCGCGCGTGCGCTCGTTGGAAGGACCCCAGCTGCGACCACGTGGGACCGTGTGATCGCGGCTGGGGTCCTTCCAACGAGCGCACGCGCGGAGACATTCCCGGTGTCGCTCAGGAAGGTAAGTATCATCGCGGAGAGCAGCTGCAGAGCCTGTCCGAACGCTCTATCGGCATTCGGACAGGCCCTGCAGCTGCTCACTGTGTTCATACTTACCTTCCTGGGCGACGCCGGGAAAGTTTCCGCGCACGTGCTCCTTGGAAGGACCCCAGCCGCGATCACATGGTCCCACGTGGTCGCGGCTGGGGTCCTTCCAACGAGCGCACGCGGAGACATTCCCGGCGTCGCTCAGGAAGGTAAGTATCGTCGCGGGGGGGGGGGGAATCCATGAGCTGGGGGCATACCCATGTGTGAGCTGTGGGGGCATATCCATGAGCTGGGGGCAATACCCATGTGTGAGCTGTGGGGGCATATCCATGAGCTGGGGGGCATACCCATGTGTGAGCTGTGGGGGCATATCCATGAGCTGGGGGCAATACCCATGTGTGAGCTGTGGGGGCATATCCATGAGCTGGGGGGCATACCCATGTGTGAGCTGTGGGGGCATATCCATGAGCTGGGGGCAATACCCATGTGTGAGCTGGGGGCAATACCCATGTGCGAGCTGGGGGCAATACCCATGTGCGAGCTGGGGCATATCCATGTGCGAGCTGGGGCAAATCCATGTGCGAGCTGGGGCAAATCCATGTGCGAGCTGGGGCAAATCCATGTGCGAGCTGGGGCAAATCCATGTGCGAGCTGGGGCAAATCCATGTGCGAGCTGGGGCAAATCCATGTGCGAGCTGGGGCAAATCCATGTGCGAGCTGGGGCAAATCCATGTGCGAGCTGGGGCAAATCCATGTGCGAGCTGGGGCATATCCATGTGCGAGCCGGGGCATATCCATGTGCGAGCTGGGGCATATCCATGTGCGAGCTGGGGCATATCCATGTGCGAGCTGGGGCATATCCATGTGCGAGCTGGGGCATATCCATGTGCGAGCTGGGGCATATCCATGTGCGAGCTGGGGCATATCCATGTGCGAGCTGGGGCATATCCATGTGCGAGCTGGGGCATATCCATGAGCTGGGGCAAATCCATGTGTGAGCTGGGGCATATCCATTAGCTGGGGGCAGTATCCATGTGTGAGCTGGGGGCAGTATCCATGTGTGAGCTGGGGGCAGTATCCATGTGTGAGCTGGGGGCAGTATCCATGTGTGAGCTGGGGGCAGTATCCATGTGTGAGCTGGGGGCAGTATCCATGTGTGAGCTGGGGGCAGTATCCATGTGTGAGCTGGGGCAGTATCCATGTGTGAGCTGGGGGCAGTATCCATGTGTGAGCTGGGGGCAGTATCCATGTGTGAGCTGGGGGCAGTATCCATGTGTGAGCTGGGGGCAGTATCCATGTGTGAGCTGGGGGCAGTATCCATGTGTGAGCTGGGGCAGTATCCATGTGTGAGCTGGGGCAGTATGAATATATATATATATATATCGGGGGGATATACATGTGAGCTGGGGGCATTTTTATATGGTCTGTTCTTATTGGAAAGCGTCACATGACATTAAAGAAAAGTATCGGTACTCGGTATCGGTGAGTACTTTTAAAAAGTATCGGTACTCGTACTCGGTCTTAAAAAAGTGGTATCGGTGCATCCCTAACGTATACATATAATGATATATTATGAATGTGCCGAGTCTCCCGGAAAGAACGATCTATAATATGTCTGGGTCAATTAGTAAAATGTGACTTCAAATCGCATTTAAACATGATGAGCGAAACCGGTAAAAATTAGCTCAGCACAGAGGTGTGAAAAGGCTCAGCAGCGAAAGGGTTAATAAGCTGAAGTTGTCAGGGTGCATAGTATCCCTATACAATAATTTCATGAACAAACTGAGTGGGAGGTGAAATGGAGTGAGTTTGGGCAAGGGACCTGACCCACGTGTGAGAGGGAGTGGGTTTGGGCAAAAGACCGAACCTGAGTGTGGAAGGAAGTTTGGGGGAAGGGGCAGGACCAAAAGGGAGAGAATGGTAGCTAGAGACCAAAGAGATGGTGGCAGGCAGGTTGGGGTGGTGGCACAGGACTCCAGCGTCAAGTAAGTATAAACCACCAGCGTTACAGCTCTCATACCCAGAGGCAGTATCCCAGGGTTTGTGTTATAGCACTGCTAGAGTTGTAAACTGAATAAAAACAAACTGGTTATGTCTGACATAACCTTAGAACTAAATCATACAAAGTAAAGCAACGGCACCACTTCTGGAAATCACCTCCAAAGCAGAGTCAGAGGTTATAACATTGACTGTAAACAGAGCGTGCTGTACACAAACCAATCAACAAACCACCAATCAATAGTGAGAATAGTTGACAACCATTTTTATTTTCAATTAGTTGTCGATTAGTTATTTCATCCCTAGTGACAAGTTAGCTGGGCATAGAAAGTATTGGGTGCATGTGGGCTATGGCTGTGTGGAAAGATAGGGCAAGAAATGCACAACGAGGGATTATGGAGTGAGCCTAAAGTAATGAGTTTCCAAAGACGTCTTTAAGGACTGGAGAGACAGGAGAGTTTAATGTTGCAGGGGATGGAGTTCCATTAAAAAGGGGCAGCTCGGGAGAAGTAAGCGAGAGTTAGGGGAGCGAGTACAGGGAGATAACATCAGATCGTTGGCAGAGCGCAGTGGTCAGGATGGGATATACCTGCTAGTAAGGGAGGAGATGCAGGCAAGGGCGCAATTATGGAGAGCTACATGTACGTGAGCACCATTTATTTGACTTTGATTCTAAAAGAAAACAAAAGCCAATGTAGAGATTGGCAAAGGGTCAAGGTGTGAGAGGTCTGGGATGTGTGGTGGAGGAGTCTGGCACAGGCGTTCATTACAGACTGCAGAGGGAGAATCCGGGATCTCTTAAAGCCAGCAAGAATGGGTTGCAAAAAAGTCAAGGCGGGCGATAAGAGCTTAGATGAGCATTTTAGGAGACTCTGGATTAAGAAAGAGGCGGACGTGTGCAATGTTCTTTTAGGTGGAAGTAGCAATATTTGGTTGGTGACTGAATGTAGGAAAGATCAGAGTCGAAGAGGACACCGAGGCAACGAACCTGTGAGGTAGAACTAATGGTGGCACCATTCACTTGAAGGGAAATGGGTGCAGGAATGTCAGCTTTACAGAAAGGGAAGATTAGAAGTTCGCTTTTAGGAAACGGGAAGTTATCCAGTAGAGGGATGGCATTCAATACCCTAGAATACAATAGGTGGCCAGAGGATCAAGGGAGTTATAGTTCAGCAACATCTGAGGAACTAGAGTGTAAAATCCCTGCTCTAGAATGAATACCTTAGATTTGTAACATTGATCCCTTCTTCCCCCCTCTTTATATTGTAAGGCCCTGGAAATTGGTGCCAAGTGAAGACAAGAGAAATATAAACGTTCTAATCAAGGAATGTCAAACTCTACCACAACCTGAGAATGCTGAACTCTAACACATTACTCTCTAGCCATCTATAGCATTCCAAGATTTCTGGGAGTTGTAGGCCAAAATTATCTGGGGGAATGGAGAGCGACATTCCAGTTCTAAAAAAGGTAGCATGAGAATATGTGTGTTGTCGAATGCAGTGGTTCCCATCCTTTTCTCACCCGAGTACCCCCTGGTGGCGCATTTCCATAAATTGTACCCCTTATATTAAAAAAAACCTTAAAAAGTGTAAATTATTTTGAAAATGTTTCTTTCTCCTCCATATGTCCACTTGTCTCACAACCATCTCTCATTTTCCCCTGTCTTATCTACCCTGGTCTCACACCTACCTAGCTTTTCCTTATCCCCTCCTAGTTGCTCCTTCTCTACCCACTGCTTCTCCTTATCTTCTCCCGTGCATTTCCTGTCTCCTCACTAGCTGTTCCACATCTCCTCCCCAGCTTCTTATTGTATCTTCCATAGCTTCTCATATTTTTCACCCCAGCTTCTCCATCAGGGCCGGTGCGCCTGATGGGTGAGCTAGGCGGCTGCCTAGAGCGCCGTGCCACCTAGGGTCGCAGCCGGCCCCGAGCCAGGTGTCAGTAAGGTGCAAGGGCGGCCCTTGCAGTTGCACGATCCACCGCCGGTGCGGTTCCGGGCCCAGCGCCTGCAATACCCAGTCCATCCGGCACTCCCTATGACCTAATCAGAGTGAGCCGGCTGGCCAGGGTCACATGGCGCACCACATGACATGTGCCATCCTATCCCTATGACCTGGAGGTAGCCTGATCAGGAGGAGGGAGGGGCGGCTTCTCTCACTGGCTGCTCGCACGCACAAGTAGAGGAACACTGCAGTACACATCCCCATGCCAGGTCCCCCTCCCCTGACCACCATCACCCATTCCCCAATTATAAACATCCACTGGCTGACACACCATCCCAGTATAAGCACCCCCCTCTGTAATATACCCCACTCACCCATTACCCCCCACAGTAATATACCCCACCATCACTCTCCCCCATAAAAATACCCCACCATCACTCTCCTCCCGACCCAGAAAAATGCCCCATCACTCTCCCTCCCCTTACAGAAAAATACCCCACCATCACTCCCCCCCAGAAAAACACCCCACCATCACTCCCTCCCACCCCAGAAAAATACCCACCATCACTTTCCCTCCCACCCCAGTAAAATACCCCACCACTCTCCCTCCCACCCCAGTAAAATACCCCACCACTCTCCCTCCCACCCCAGAAAAACACCCCACCACTCTCCCTCCCATTACAGAAAAATACCCCACCATCACTCCCCCCCAGAAAAATACCCCACCACTCCCTCCACCCCAGAAAAATACCCCGCCATCACTCTCCCTCCCACCCCTGAAAAATACCCCGCCATCACTCTCCCTCCCACCCCTGAAAAATACCCCACCATCACTCTCCCTCCCACCCCTGAAAAACACCCCATCACTCCCTCCCACCCCTGAAAAACACCCCATCACTCCCTCCCACCCCTGAAAAACACCCCATCACTCCCTCCCACCCCTGAAAAACACCCCATCACTCCCTCCCACCCCTGAAAAACACCCCATCACTCCCTCCCACCCCTGAAAAACACCCCATCACTCTCCTCCCACCCCAGAAAAACACCCCACCATCACTCTCCCTCCCACCCCAGAAAAACACCCCACCATCACTCTCCCTCCCACCCCAGAAAAACACCCCACCATCACTCTCCCTCCCACCCCAGAAAAACACCCCACCATCACTCTCCCTCCCACCCCAGGAAAACACCCCACCATCACTCTCCCTCCCACCCCAGAAAAACACCCCACCATCACTCTCCCTCCCACACCAGAAAAACACCCCATCACTCTCCCTCCCACCCCAGAAAAACACCATCAGTCTCCCTCCCACCCCAGAAAAACACCCCATCCCCATCCCTCCCACCCCAGAAAAACACCCCACCACTCTCCCTTCCTACCCCAGAAAAACACCCCACTCTCCCTCCCACCCCAGAATACCCCATCACTATCCCTCCCCCCAGAAAATACCCCACCAACACTCTTCCTATCCCACAGTAAAATACCCCACCATCACTGTTCCTCCCCCCACAAATACACCATCACTCCCTCCCACCCCAGAATACCCCACCATCACTCTCCCTCCCACCCCAGAAAAACACCCCATCACTCTCCCTCCCCCCCCCAGAAAAATACCCCATCACTCTCCCTCCCCCCCAGAATACCCCATCACTCTCCCTCCCCCCCAGAATACCCCATCACTCTCCCTCCCCCCCAGAATACCCCATCACTCTCCCTCCCCCCCAGAATACCCCATCACTCTCCCCCCCCCAGAATACCCCATCACTCTCCCTCCCCCCGAAAAATACCCCATAACTTTCCCTCCCACCCCAGAAAAATACCCCACCATCACTCACCCTCCCCCACAAAAAATACCCCATCACTCCCTCCCACCCCAGAAAATTACCCCACCATCACTCTCCTTCCAGCACAGTAAAATACCCCACCGTCACTCTCCCTCCCCCAAAATGAGCAGCCCTATTAATCCCTTCCACCAACTGTAAGGGCCCCAAGCCTCAAACAGTGAGTACACTATGCACTGGCGGCAGACGTCACGTGGCGCACCCTGCAGCTAAAATCAGAGGGGGCCAAATCAGCAGGGCCACAGCTCCACAGTAGTGTATGGCGAGTATGATAGTATCACAGAGCTCCGCAGTAATGTGCGGTGTTTATGAGGGGGGGGGTCACAGAGCTCCACAGTAATGTGCAGTGTTTTTCTTTTTTGGGGGGCGCAAGTAGCTGGTCTTGCCAAGGGCGCAAAATAGTCTAGCACCAGCCCTGTTCTCCATATACTATCATTTATTAAATATATTTGCTGCCATTACTCCTAGTCAATTCCCACACCGTGAGTTAGATCAGTGTTTTATAGTTATATTATTCATAAATAAAATGTGCCTAAATACAAGCAAAAATATTTGCCTCTATCAGTTTTAGTTAAAATTGCATATGTAGCGCTCACTCCTGGAGGAGCCGTTGAATTTAACCTCGGGTTAGTCTCTCCGCACTAGGGAATAAATATACACCAGCACTGTTGTGGTTTTTATAAATTATATACTTTACTGGTCTCAAAGCGGCATATATAATGTAAGCACGGTATATAGAAAACAGGATTTCGTAATGCGAGAAACGCGCAGCGGTAAAATAAAAGTTTGACCCCTTCGTTTCTGGAGTGTAAGTCCCGTGCAGGTTATGTCCCAAAAGGTGTGTGTGTGTGTGTGTGAGCTCAGGTACCCGGGTACTATATTCGACTGGCCAGTGAATGGATTTAGTAAATCTTCGACTAGTCACGTTGGGGCCCTGTAGATTTAAGCAATACTGCAGCGTGCTTCGTTAAACTTTGACTGTGGCCTGGAAGGCCTCTCACCCATCCGCCAGACAATCTGCTCCGCTGCTCGATCAAGGATGTCTCTCCGCTGAATTATACTGGAACTCTGTGCCACCGGATCCACTTCTCCTGCTTGCCCGTCTTCTACAACAAGATCTACGGCCTACCGCCTGCACTCCCAGTGGATCATCGCGGTCTCCTTACTCGGGGTCCAATCTGGAACTCTGTCTGTGCAAAACCTCTCAGCGGTGGATTACTAGGTCTCTGGCAAGTCACTGTATTGATCCCCAGCGTCGGCAAGGCAGCGCCTGCTCTCCGGCCTGGTTACAATCGCTCACAGTCTCACGTGCTTTTTACTCTGTTCACCGCTCGGCTCACACTGGCTCTCCTTCGCACGAGGCTGCGGATGTCCTTTACTCTTTCCCTGCCCACTTCCGGTTTCTGCTGCAAAGCATGATGGAAAACGTAGTCCCAATGTGTCCAGTATACTTTACATTGCGCTTGTCTCCATCTGGTGGCCAAACCCGAGCAATACAGCAACAGTGTTTTTAAACAGCGCTACACATATTTTCTCAGAAAAATGCAGTAACAGGTTCCTTGTGCAGGATAAAACCACAAGGTCTGTATGATAGAGTGTGGAAAAATAATTTTGCACACTGCAAACGACTGACGTCTGAATAGAAATGTACATTTTTTTGCAATAGCATTGACATACCCAAACACACGGTCACACATATGGATGTGTGACGGGATATGTGGAGCACGGTGATACATTCATACACACTGCACTTTACTGTGAGTATTGCTGTGGAGCTCTGTGATACAGTAATGTGTGGTGTGTATGAGCGTATAACAGCTGCACAGCAATAAAACTCATGCTCATACACACCGCACATTACTGTGAGCTTAATTGCTGCGCAGCTCTGTTATACGCGCATACACACACCGCTCATTACTGTGCAACACAGCTGCAGAGCAATAACACTCACAGCAATGTGAGGTGCGTATGAGAGTATCCCAGAGCTCCACAGTAGTGTGTGTGTGTGTGTGTGTGTGTGTGTGTGTGTGTGTGGTGTGTGTGTGTGTGTGTATCACAAGCTCCACAGTATTGTACAGTATGTGAGGGTTTCACAGAGCTCCACAGTAATATGCGGTGTGTGTGAGGGAACAACAAGCTCAAAGAAATGTGCAGTGTGTGTGAGGGTAACACGAGCTCCACAGTAATGTGCAGTGTGTGTGAGGGTGTAACAAATTTCAAAGTAATGTACAGTATGTGAGGGTTTCACAGAGCTCCACAGTAATGTGTGGTGTGTGTGTGGGGGGGGTATCACAAGCGCCACAGTAATGTGGAGTACGTGAGGTTTCACAGAGCTCCACAGTAATATGCGGTGTGTGTGAGGGAACAACAAGCTCAAAGAAATGTGCAGTGTGTGTGAGGGTAACACGAGCTCCACAGTAATGTGCAGTGTGTGTGAGGGTGTAACAAATTTCAAAGTAATGTACAGTATGTGAGGGTTTCACAGAGCTCCACAGTAATGTGAAGTGTGTGTGAGGGCAACACAAGCTCCACAGTAATGTGCAGTGTATGTGAGGGTTTCACAGTGCTGCACAGTAATGAGCGGTGTGTGTGTGGGGGGGTATAACAAACTCCACAGTAATGTGTAGTATGTGAGGGTTTCACAGTAATGTGTGGTGTGTGTGTGTGGGTATCAAACTCCACAGGTGTGTGTGTGTGTCACAAGCTCCGCAGTAATGTATATGTGGGTAACAAGGTCCACAGTAATGTGCAGTGTGTGGGGGTATCAAACTCCACTGTAATGTGCGGTGTGTGTGTGTGTGTGAGGGTATCAAGCTGCACAGTAATGTGCGGTGTGTGGGTGTATCACAAGCTCCACAAGAATGTACAGTGTGTGTGGGGGTATGACAAACTCCACAGTAATGTGCGGTGTGTGTAAGGGGGTATCACAAGCTCCACAGTAATGTGCGGCGTGCGTGAGGGTATTTCTGGTTTGGCACACCTGGCAGAAACTTTCACCTACTAAGTCGTTCCGGTAGCCGCTACTGCTGCTCTCGGGTGAGCTGTGCTGTGGGAAGTCTCTGCCCACTACCTGCAGCAGGTCCTCCCGGTGCCCCTGACTGGGTTCTCCAGTGCTGGCTGCCGGTGCCCCTTTCCTCCTTGGCTCACAGGGAGGCAGTGCGTCACTGGGGGTGTCCAGGTTCTGCGGGGGGGGGGGGGTTTGGGGTGCTGCCTCCTGAGGGAAATCATCCCGCGCTATGGACTACCCCTTGAAATTGGGTCAGATAATGGCCCTTCCTTCATTCAGACCTGTATACAGCAACTTGCCCGCCTGTTGGGCATCACCTAGAAGCTGCACACAGCCTACAGACCTCTTGAAAAGTTGAATGAATGAACCAGACTCTAAAGACTTTGGGCACTGTTACATTCTCCACGCAAATTTGTACGCGCAGCGCAATTTTTTTTGCGTGCCGCTTTAAAAGTTAACACGTGTAAATTAACACTGGTACTACGATCCGAGCACATTTTTTCCATCCGTCAAAAAATAACGAGCGTAAAAAAGACGCAAAAACACGCATTAACGTTGCACACAGAAATCGGTGGGCAGACTGTTTTTTTACGCGATTGTCTCACGTTCAGTTTTTGCACCTGTCAAAATCAATCTGAGTATATATGCTGCAGCAATAATAAAAACATGCACAACCTCTCAATTTTATTGTTTGGGTATGTGTAGAATGTGTAACTATACTGTGCTGTATTATTTTTTTTGGGCTGGTGTATTTGGTTTCGGCCAGAACGTCAGATTTGCAGTTACCGCCAGCTTTTAAAAGACGTTAAACTTATGCGCGCAAACGTCATTCGTAAAAATTTGCGCATTGATTGTAATACCATCCGAGTACCAGCGCACAAACGCATTTGGGCTCACAATGTTAAGTATGGGATGTGCGCACGAACTTGCGCTTGCGCAGGGTAACTCGCGTTAGATGTTAACGCGCATTTTGTGCGCGAACATCGTAATACGACGTTCAGCACAAAGGGTTTTGCCCCTCGCGTTAATGCGTTTTTGCGCACGCGCACATTTTTGCACGACGAGTGTAATAGAGCCTTTTAATGGCAAAAATGTGCCAAGAGCCATCACTGGGATGGCTAGATATGCTGCACATTAGATGCAGGCCAACCCCACAATTGATACCAAGTCCATACGAACTCCTGTTTGGACGGCCAACCCCTCTGATTAATGGGCTAAGGGGGGACCTTCGGGCAATAGGTGAAGCCAAGTTAAATGAACAGGTACGGTTGTTGGGTCAGTCAATGCAGAAACTGAATTTGGTTGGTTATCTGGGTTGGTGATAATCTACCTAATTTTTGTATCCACCATTGCATAAGTATTGTCCAGGTGATTCGGTATGGGTGGAGTGGAAGACTGACCCACTAGGCCCAAAATGGAGGGGTCCTTACCTTGTCCTAATATCCACTCCCACAGCAGTGAAGGTGGCTGAGGTAGTCCCGTGGATACACCACTAAAGATTGAAGTCAGTCGCAGCTATACCTGAGGACCAGTGGAAGGCCGTGACCGACGAGTCCAATCCACTAAAGCTAAAACTGACAAAGGCTACAGCTGAATCTACATAAGAGTAAGACCAGCAAGTGGGCGTTTTGACGGCCACAATAATACCTGACCACCTGCCAACGATGGAAAATCTGGAAGCCCAAAGGGAAACCCGTGAAGAAATGTTGCCCATTACTGTTGCGGGGAGGTGGAAGTTGTTTGACAAGGCCATTAAACGAGGGTTTCTAGCCACTTTTACCCTGGGTGCGATTTTTCTGTTGATTTTGTTTATAGTGACTTATGTGACTGTTCTTATTGAAGGAAGCAAGTGCCACCAAAACACTAAGAGGCTGAATGGTTCTCACTCTTTTAACCAGACAGAAGAAACAAACGTGATCTGGGCTCCGTGTCATCACCAAAAGACCACCTGTTAATAAAATTTAAGTACGCATATGCCCGAAAGTCTAGACAGACCTCTTGCTGGGTATGCAGCAGACTACACCCAGAGACAATTTATATTCTGTTTGCTGCAGTCCCTATGAATCTAACTACTTTTTTCTCTTTTGAAAATCTCAGTTCAACCACTGAATGACACCCAGATAGAACAAGCCAAAACTTAACCTGTGTACCCAATAACTGGTCCTGTGGTGTTTTCAGATAGGGAAGGTTAATTTGAATATTAAAAACAACCCATGCCAGTTCAGTCGCTTCAATTTAACAGCCAATGTATCTATGCCAGGGTCAAATATAGGAAGAGTTATTATTAATCCAGCTAATCCAGCCCAGGGACGGAGACTCATTCTTGCCAATATCCATACCAAATCGACAGAATGCGAAGTACCTTCTGCACCAATTGATCAAGCTGATGGTAGAAGTCCATAGGGGAGAATATTACATGTCTCCATTTCTGCTAACCGAGGGGTTACATATATGTTGTGGGAACATATGCTACACATGGATACCACCGACTCTCACAGGAATGTGTTATGTGGCCAGGCTAATCCCCATACTAAGGGTACAGGGAGACGGTGCGTTGCCAGACACTATGCTACACCCTAGGTATCCTCTGGTTTTTAGTAGACAAGGGCGGGAGTTGTTCTCCAAGGGGGATCAGGCATGGCCATGGTTTCCGGCATTGACTGACTGGGAAATAGAATTAATGAGAAGAATGACTAATTATTCAGTGTTGAGGGATGAAATTTTAAATCTGACCAGTAAAGATATCCAATTGTTGAATTCTGAGCTAAGGGAAATTCGGAAAGTACAAATGATACATGATATAGCATTGGAACAGATAAGTGCTGCATTAAATGGGTTACGTGAAATGACAATGCATTATGAATGCTGCACTTTCATCCGAAATTCAACTGAAGAAGTCCCAGACTATTGCCAGGTAATCCAAGATCACCAAGAGAAGGTAGCCTAGTTGCAGAATAAGGCAAGACAGATAGCAGCAGAAGGTTGGAATCCCTTTCGGGGATTCGGGCCATTTGAGAATTGGTTTGGATCTATTCTTGGTTTTATTTCCGGAGCTGGATCCATGATCACAATGGTTATTATGATACCGATAATGGGGGCCTTACTCTGAGTGGGATTGTGTCTATGGCCCATGTGCAAGAAAGTTTTCACCCCTACAAAGAAAATACCATTGATGATCACACCTGACTTGTTTCCAACGAAGGAACCACCCCGACTACAAGGATTTGCTAATTTAGAAGATCTAGGTTAGTGGCTATGAACGTCAGGTGGGAGAACCTGCCGTTCTAGCCAAGGGGGGAATGCAACAGGAGAAGGCCAGAAATTAGCCACCATCTTGTGTTGAGCTGAGATTCACGTACTTGTAAATAGTGAATATTAACGGACTAAGAAAAGTTTGTCTAGATTTCAGACATTACAGAAGACTTGCTGGCACAGCAATTAAATACAGAATCCGGCCTGCATAAACAGTGTGTGCCAAGAAGGGTGATTTAGAAACACCAAGGTCAGAGAGCCTTAGCCGAAGACAAAAAGGTCCCTATTAGGCCAGCTGCATCCTTATCAGTAAAGGGAGGAGAACAGGCATCTGAGGAGAGGACAGGATCAAGCCAGACTCTAAATGATCTGTCTTAATTGCGGGAGAAACTGCCAGTTTGTGGAATGTCTTTGTGTTCAAGATGAGGGGATGGCACATTTGCCCTGGGGAGGGCAAATCACCCATGGGTGGGTTATTGGGATGTACCTTTTTACGTATTCATGTATAAGAATTGAAACCCATCCTGAGCTCCTCACTCAGACTTTGCGATTCAATCCAGTTTGAGACTTGACGTCAATAAAGAACGCCTTTCCTGCCATTGACTTGTGTCCGGCTTGTCATTGTCCGCACCGTGCCGACCTTTCTCCCGGCAGAACTGAGTGGATTCTGGTAACAGTGGGTAAATAGGGTGTCCAATGACCGCAAAGAAAAGAAGTAAACGAATAAAACATTATCACAATGTCACAATGTACAGATGTTAGCAACACAAATAATTATATATCATACATTGAACCACTTATAGGAAAGATGTAATTCTCCCACAAGTGATAAATAGACGTGCTGCCGTAAGGACTAGTGATTAAACCACAAACTTGATTGACAAAAACTATCCTCCAACACTGAGGAAACACTAACAAAATATAACCTTTATTAGAACATCATAAAAACACAAATTTTCCATCATTTAAAATCTCAAGGAGGTGACCATTAGTATATAATAGGGATGGGATGCTGGTTCGATTCGAAACAAGAGTTTGAATCGAACATCGGCCGTTCGAAAGTTCGGCGAACTTCGAACTTTTTGCGATGTTCGCCAAAAGTTCTACCGTTCGTGAAGCGCTGTTTGCAAAAAAACTACTGAACGAAAATGTCTGGAATTTACACATATGAATGAATGATAATGAACACATATGAATGAATTTACACATATGAATGAATGATAAAAAGGACTGTTACAGAAAAATGAAAAGGCAATTAAAAAAATAATTCTAAAAATAATTCCAAAAAATGCTAAAGAGATCCTAAAAAAAATATTCTAAAAATAAAGAGACTCTTTACTGCAGAATATAATAATAAACGGTTTATTAGATATTGAATTAAAAAACGGGAATATTCTTAACATTGAAGCCTATGTGATTCTCCTGAATAAACCTGCCGAATGAAACCACCGAACAGCAGGGCATTTCGGCAACTTTTCATGCTGTTTTTTTTGCCTCTGAGTAGACAAAGCATTGCTTCTCTATGGGGATTTCACTGCCCTCGAAAAGGCACCGACCAGGCACCGTATGTGCAGGCAATTTGCCAACATTTGGCGAACTGCCTGCTCTCTGAATAGCCGAATAGCCAGGAAAGGTAACCGTACGCTGAATTTCAGTGTTCGTTACCTTTCGTCCACAATTCGGATCTCTTTGAATAACCCTGTTAGATTCTCGGTGTCGTGCACCACCGACTAAGACACAATTTTTCTGCACTTAAATGTGACAGGTGCATATAATTTCAATATTTGACCACAGGGCCCAACCCTGCACTCTTCCTCAATACCTCGGAGGGGTTACGGTGTGAAGGCACTAGCTGGCACCAAAGACCCAATATTTGGGTGCACTGACCCGTGTACTGGATGCATACAGGGCAGCCATCAGAAATGATGGGGCTCTTTATTGAACCTCATGATGCCCCCCCTGTAAACTTCTTCAACCCGTAACAGATTTCCACCCCCTTCCAAAACAAAAAAGGACATAACAGTTCCACAGCAATAAAACTCACAGTAATCTGTATGAGCGTATCTGTCACATCTGGGGCTCAGAGGGGGCCCCAGCACCCAGCGGCGCCATCGACAAGCCGGGTGCCAGGAGTTGTGCCGGCTTCCAGAGCTCGCAGGGCTGGTCAGGAGGGGCGGCAAGGCAGGATGACGCGCGCCCGCTGGGTTTAAATACAGACGGCGTGATCCGGCTCATCGCCCTGTCATGGAGTTTGCTTCCCTCAGTGCTGAGTGTCTCCTGGCGATTCACTACTTGGTTGATTTTTCAGTCTCCGTTGTTACCTGGCTTGTATGACAACCACCCCCGTGTACCGTTTTGGCTATCCGTGACCACTCTAACACTGATCGATTTGGGCTTGTGTTCGAATGTGTCCTTGTATACCGTCTGGCCTATTTCAGGTATACCCTGTCCTGTGTGTTGGTCAAACATTTCCCACTCGTTGGTCAAACATTTCCCATGGCTTCAAATCGCATTTAAACATGAGCAAAAGCAGTAAAAATGAGCGCAGCACTCAGCAGTGAAAGGGTTAAAAACAGGGTTTTTTAACTTTTTTTCACTTTTTCCTGTCCCCCTGGGCAGTACCCGGACCCCCATACACCTTTTATGGCCAATATCTTGCATATATGCCCTCTTGGAGGGCACTTTCATTTTCAAAAGTTAGATCCCCATTGACTTGCATTACGTTTGAGTTCGAACTGTTCGGCTGTTCGAGTTCGAACTGAACACGGGGGTGTTCGGCCCATCCCTAGTATGTAACACAGTAGTATGGTTTGAAGCATAGTACTCTTAGGCTAGGGTCAGACGAACGCATTTTTATGTTGTCTGTGAAAAAGTGCGTTCGAACGAATGGACGCATTTTTTCACAGAATACGTGATAGTGGTCATACTATGCGCATTTTCGTCCGTGATTTTGTACGGATCATCAATAAAACTCTTTTTGTGTCTGGACGTTATGTTGGCCGGACATTAGCAGCGTCTGACGTCTCCTAATCACACACACACGCCGCTAGCAGACGCAGCGCACTCTGTACGTCAGTACCTGCGGTTTCACGTTCTCGAAAAAATGCGTTCATTTTCCACTTGCGTTGCGCTGCCGCACTTTTGTGCGACCGTACTTCGTATATTGGCCGTCATTGCCCGGCATCTGCTGCTAGTGCGGCCGTAATTAAGTGCGGCTGCACGCGCGTTCGCACTGCCTCAGTCTGACCCTAGCCTTAGGGCTAAATGCCTTCAATTCACATATATTGGCCCGCTTAATATAGATACCACACTCCTAATACTATGGACAAATTATTATGGGTCAATAGACTAAAAATTATTGCCGCAACAAATTGTTGTATACTATGAGTTATAATGAACTATAGAATGAATTTATGTTGCAACAATGATTGCGCCTAATAAGCTGTAATTAATATGATTTGAATTGATCAACTGCTATCTGTTGGATTGTGACTATGTGAGACAATGTGCTGCTGGTAGATGGGAAGCATAGTGTTACAATGTATGATATTAATGTGCTTCCTGGATACTAGTAAGTATGGTGTGACTATACACAGGGCAAGCTTATGAATCCCATCCTAAGGAGACTCAAAGGGACATAGCTCTTATAGTTCCCATTGTACTACACTTCTGACTAGGTTGTAGCAAGGCATGCCAAACATTGTTTTTTTTGTGATTGAGGTTCAGTTAATGGTGCTGGCAGATGTAGTACTTAGTTTTAATAACATACAATAACTGCAACAAACAATGTGAATAATGGGACAATTACTATGTTGCATTGAACAGTTGCTGCAGCAAAGTTTGTACCTTACAACAACCTACATTGACTGAATTGCAGTTGATCAATTTCATATACAAATGGTGACTAGTAACATTAATTGGTTTCTATAAAAGGTGGCATTGTATGGTTTATATTACACTACATGCCTCCTAGTATTAGGAGTGTGGTAGCTATATTAAGCGGGCCAAAATATGTGAATTGAAGGCATTAGCCCTAAGAATACTATGCTTCAAACCATACTACAGTGTTATATACTAATGGTCACCTAATTGAGATTTTAAATGATGGTAAATGACGGTTTTTATGACATTCTAATAAAAGGTTATATTTTAATGGTTAGTGTTTCCTCAATGTTGGAGGATTGTTATATCAGAGCGGCCAAACTGATATTAGAAGCAACGGTCTACACTTCTAGGCTCAAAACAGTAGCCAAAAGACCACATGCACAAAAAATACCCAACAGCAAAAGGCACCAGGTAGCAAAGTGATAAATAAATAGAAGCAGCTAAATCATAAATTTGGGTCAGTACAAACAAACTCCCAGATGCAGAGTCAAGGTTCTCAAAGTTTCGACGAGGATTCGCCCTTATCAAGATATACCTTGATAAAGGCGAATCCTTGCCGAAACGTTGGCTCCTAACTTTTGTAGCTCCTAGATTCAAAGCAAATTTGTCAAGCCCTGAGTTATCGTATGCAAGGAAAAACATCTATTCTTCTAATCAGAGTTTCAATCAAAAATGTGTGTAATAAAAAAAGAAGTGCTTTAAAAATTAAATGTCCAATTCAAAATATAAAGAAAAAAGAAAAAAAGTCATCTAAGACAACAAGAAATACAATAAAGGGGTTTCAAAAAAATAAGCTTTTGCAAAAGAAATTAGGCAAAAATTAAAAATAACTTTTCCATTAAAACCGATGTGATACACCCATTTAAACCTGTCGAATTAAAATCAGGTCATTTCATCAGAATTTTGGCGTTCTGAATAGAAGACAGTCTAATGGAACAATATTGGTGCTGCCGAACTGCACCGTATTTTCCCTATTGACCGCTTAGTGAATAGAGCAATTGATCCAAAATTGCACCAAACAGTGAAATTCACCATAAGGGCCAATTCGGAGGTTTGGTTTAAAGTACCAAAGTGATTTTAAAAGGATATTCTAAAAGAAAAAAATATATATGACATGCCCCAATTTGATAGGTAATGGCAGTGCACTCCAACTAACCCTGTGTTTAAACCACTGCAAAAAGGGTTACAAGCACACTTGAAATCACATTTTGTTAGGCACGCAGCCAATTCGCACATGAGCCAGCCATATGCTCTCCGTTAGAATACAGCTGACTCCTGATAAGAATGCAACAGTTCCAGAGTTCTATCCCTTTTAAAAAGACAATATTCTCAAGCCTGACTGAAATTATAGCCTCCATCAAAATAGTTGTCGGTTTCTACACCAGCACAATTCTTTAAACCGATCTAGACATGTTCACATAATTATATTACAATACACAAACATTGGAAATCCAATAATTGCCATTTTTTACACCTAGATTGATGTGAATAAATAAAAAGATAACAGTGCAGTGACTTATTTTAAAAATATTCAAAAGAACGGACATATCTTTTAGGTGGGAAAAACACACACCCTGAAATCAATGTTCTCACTCTGTGGAACAGATTGTATTTCTATGAAAAATAAATGAAAACCACAACCGCAAATTTCCTTTAACACATTTAAACTGCACCTAATTAAATCTCCCCTAAAAACAGACCAATAACTTCTGAATGCCCAGACTATCCTGCCCAAAATGAGATCTAAACCTACAGAGCTCAAGATTTGCTGAAAATAATTCCACAAAGCCCTAAGGAGTGTAAAATAATATTTTCAGTAACATCGCAATGAGAAACAGTCCTAGAAGAGAACCCCATGTTTGGATACTAAACGTAAGCGGCACACTCAAGGGCACAAAAACATCAGTGCGGTTTTCAAATATAGTGGTGAAATAAATCACACCAGTGCAAGTGGCTTGTCTCAATGATCTTGACGAGTATTAAAACTATAATATAATATAATATACATATATATTTCTATAAAATACGGTGTTCCTAAAAAAATAAAAAACTTTTTCTATGTGTTTTTCTTATGTTTGGAGTCTCTTCTTTTTCTCCCCTCTCGCCAAAAAAAGTGACCCACCTGGCTGGACTCACCATAAGGTTTTTGTTGTAATGAAAAGTCTGATAAACATAAATCTACAACTATACATATATTTGCTTTATAACTTCACCAAAAGAAACCAATATTAAGGTTCAGGATTAGCAGTAGGTGGTCATCATAAGACATAAAGCAATGCACAACCATATCAATGGATAAACCCTTTACTCCATGTACACAGATTATATTAACCTACTAACTTTTGCCCGCAGCTTCGCTCGCGTGGATTTTAGGATTTGTTAAAATAGATTTTTTTTAAAAGAAGCTTGAGGTTTTTTTGATAGAACCCCCCCCCCCTTTCCCCCCACTTGGGATTTTTGGAAAATTGTGAAACACGTGTTTTTTTATTTTTCAAGAAGAATATAAGTGCCAAATTTCACACCCGTAACATCTTTGTTTTTTGAAATATAGATATTCACATCCCTTTCCCCCATCCTCCTTAACTGGATTTTAGGAAAATGGTAAAACATGTTTTTTTTTGCACGAAGATTGTAAATATCGAATTTCACACCTGTAACATCATTGGTTTTTGAAATATACCTATAGTGATAAAGGTAATCATCCCCCTTTTTGCCCCCCCACTGTATTTTTGGAAAATGGTAAAATACGTGTTGTTTTATTTTCAAGACAAATCTAAATACCAATTTTCACATCTGTAACATCTTCTGTTTTTGAGATATAGGTATCCTGTAAGAAAAGTATTCACCCCCTTTTTTCACCCACCACGTGGGATTCTTGGAAAATGGTAAAACATGTTTTTTTTTTATTTTTCAAGAAGATTGTAAGTGCCAGATTTCACACCTGTAACATCTTTGGTTTTTGAAATATAGGTATACTGATAAAAGTATTCAACCCCCCTTTTTTCCCCCCTCCCACTGGATTTTTGGAAAATGGTAAAATAGGTGATTTATTGTTTCTCAAGACAAATCTAAATACCAATTTTCACGTCTGTAACATCTTCGGTTTTTGGCACGTAGGTATCCTGTTTAAAAGTATTCACCCCCTTTTTTACCCCCCACTTGGATTTTTGGAAAATGGTAAAACACGTGTTTCTTTATTTTCAAAAGATTGTAATTATCAAACTTCACACCTGTAACATCTTGGTTTTTGAACTATAGATATACTGATAAAAGTATTCAGACCCCTTTCCCTCGACCCCCTCCCCCTTTTTTGGATTTGTGGAAAACGGCAACACACGTTTGAATTTTTTCACGAAGATTGTAAATGCCAAATTTCACACCAGTAACATCTTTGGTTTTTGAAATATAGGTATACGGATAAAAGTATTCAACCCCCCTTTTGCCCCCTTCCCACTGAATTTTTGGAAAATGATAAAATAGGTGTTTTTTTGTTTCTCAAGACAGATCTAAATACCAATTTTCACGTATGTAACATCTTCTATTTTTGAGATGTAGGTATCCTGATTAAAAGTATTCAGCCCCTCCTTTTTTTCACCCCCCCCCCACATTTTTGGAAAATGGTAAAACACCTGTTTTTATTTTTCAAGAAGATTGTAAATACCAATTTTCACGTCTGTAACATCTTTGATTTTTGAAATATAGGTATAATGATAAAAAATATTCAGACCCCTTTCCCCCGACCCCCCCCCAATTGGATTTGTGGAAAATGGCAAAAAACAGGTTTGGTTTTTTCACGAAGATAGTAAATACCAAATTTCACACCCATAACATCTTCGGTTTTTGAAATATAGGTATACTGATAAAAGTATTCAACCCCCCTTTTTGCCCCCCCCGAGGAATTTTCAGAACATGGTAAAATACGTGTTGTTTTATTTTTCAAGACTAATCTAAATACCAATTTTCAGGACTGTTACATCGTCTGTTTTGGAGATACGGGTACCCCGTTTAAAATAGTCAACCCACTTTTTTCGCCCTCCACTTGGATTTTTTAAAAACGGTAAAATACGTGTTTTTTTATTTTTCAAGACAAATCTAAATACCGATTTTCACATCTGTGGCATCTTCTGTTTTTGAGCTATAGGTATCCTGTTTAAAATATTCAACCTCCTTTTTACCCCTTATGGGTGGATTTTCCACAAATCCTTCCTTAGTGGGCTCCTACATCATAAAAACAGTGCACCTTCAAAATTTCACGTTCCTAGGTTAAACGGTTTCAGCTGGGCGTTGAGTCAGTCAGTACTTTCGCGTTTATATATATAGATGTATTCAACCCCCCATTTTGGCCCCCCATGGAATTTTCAGAAAATGGTAAAATACGTGTTTATTTTTCAAGACGAATCTAAATACCGATTTTCACGTCTGTACCATCTTCTGATTTTGAGCTATAGGTATTGGGTTTAAAATATTCAAACCCCTTTTTCACCCCCTTAGGGGCGGAGTTTCCAAAAATCCTTGCTTAGTGGGTGCCCACATCATAAAACGTGCACCTACAAAATTTCACGTTCCTAGGTTAAATGGTTTCAGCTGGGCGTTGATGAGCCAGTCAGTCAGGACTTTCGCGTTTATGAAAAAAGTATTCAACCCCCCTTTTTGCCCCCCCGAAGGAATTTTCAGAAAATGGTAAAATGCATGTTTTTTTATTTGTCAAGATGAATCTAAATACCGATTTTCACGTCAGTACCATCTTCTGTTTTTAAGATATAGGTATCCTGTTTAAAATATTCAACCCCCTTTTTCACCCCTTAGGGGCGGAGTTTCCAAAAATCCTTCCTTAGTGGGTGCCTACATCATAAAAACAGTGCACCTTCAAAATTTCACGTTCCTAGGTTAAACGGTTTCAGCTGGGGGGGTTGATGAGTCAGTCAGTCAATCAGGACTTTCGCGTTTATATATATAGATTGATGAAGAGATTTTGCACAGTTCAAGCAGCAGTTGCGTTTTGCTATTGTAGCCAACAATTGTCCCCAGGCCACAAGGTATGTACCCAGGACATACTTGAAATCTCAATGCATCTTTCCAGGTAAAATACTTTATAATTAAATTGGTGACAATTTATAGTACACCGATCTCCAAATCCCTAATGAAGGCAGATGGGATGTCTTGTATTTACAGACAGGATAAAAATATTCCTGTCTGTGAGGTTATTTCACTAACAGGAGCTTTAAAAGGTCTTCCTCCATCGCTTAGGGACAGTATGCAAGGTAATCTGACAGGTGGCAATATTTCCCCAGGGCTAAAATTGGGGGAGAACTAAACAGGATTTATAAGAAACCCACAGATGTACACTCCTTACAAATCTTGACCTAACCACAATATTGAAGGGGGAAAAAAACCTAGTGCTTGGGATTTCTTTTTTTTTTTTACACTATGGGCTTACGGGATGCTTCTGCTTCCGATGCTGCAACAATTAAACCAGTATTTGTATTTATCTACAGCCCAAACCCTGGGAAAAAAAGTGAGGGAACTCACCCACGAATTCCACAACCCCCATTACCTGAAGAATATATATATATATATATATTATATATATATATATATATTATATATATATATATTTATATTTAGTTATATATATATAGTATAGCAGTGTGAGCCGGTGATACCATTTCTATTGGGTTAACTTTACATTTAAAAGACAAGCTTTCAAGAGTGTAAACTGGAAACTATACTGATCAGTGAAAGGTATCACTACGTACAGGTATACTCGTGATTGTGGCAACTGGACTAACGCATTTTATATATATATATATCCAGGCAGACCCCCAGAATAATATACACAACACTGTGCCCCCAGAATAATATACACAGCACTGAGCCCCCAGAATAATATACACAGTGCTGAACCCCCAGAATAACATACCCAGCGCTGAGCCCCCAGAACAATATACACAACACTGAATCCCCAGAATAACATACACAGCACTGAGCCCCCAGAATAATATACACAGCACTGAGCCTCCAGGATAATATACACAGCACTGAACCCCAAGAATAATATACACAGCACTGGTTATATGGATATATTTTCCCCAGTTCACATGGCTATAATTGCCCCAGCTCATATGGGTATATATTGCCCCAGCTCTCATGGATAATGCCCCCCCAGCTCTCATGGATAATGCCCCCAGGTCTCATGGATATGCCCCCAGGTCTCATGGATAATGCCCCCAGGTCTCATGGATAATGCCCCCAGGTCTCATGGATAATGCCCCCAGGTCTCATGGATAATGCCCCCAGGTCTCATGGATAATGCCCCCAGGTCTCATGGATACTGCCCCCAGGTCTCATGGATACTGCCCCCAGGTCTCATGGATACTGCCCCCAGGTCTCATGGATACTGCCCCCAGGTCTCATGATGATACTGCCCCCAGGTCTCATGGATACTGCCCCCAGGTCTCATGGATACTGCCCCCAGGTCTCATGGATACTGCCCCCGTCTCATGGATACTGCCCCCAGGTCTCATGGATATGCCCCAGGTCTCATGGATATTGCCCCCAGGTCTCATGGATATGCCCCAGGTCTCATGGATTATGCCCCCAGCTCTCATGGATATGCCCCAGCTCTCATGGATAATGCCCCAGGTCTCATGGATACTGCCAGCTCTCATGGATATGCCCCAGCTCTCATGGATATGCCCCAGGTCTCATGGATATGCCCCAGGTCTCATGGATAATGCCCCAGGTCTCATGGATAATGCCCCAGGTCTCATGGATATGCCCCCAGGTCTCATGGATACTGCCCCAGCCAGCTCACCTCTGCTGCTTTTCTGATGCTCCTGCCGCACATTGCCGGCGGCCACGTGCTTCCTGCTTCAGCGGCCGCTGACAGGAAGTGAAGCCGCTCGCCTGGGATCTATGAAACAGCCAGGCGAGTGGCTCCACTTCCTGTCACCGGCCGTTCTAACAGGAAGCACGCGGCCGCCGGCAATGTGCGGCGGCCGCCTGCTAAAGCGTTCGGGCTCGGGCCACAGCGGGAACGCTGCGTTCCCGCAGCGGGAGAAGTGTGGGAACGCCGTTCCTGCGCGTTCCTGCTCGACTCGAGCCCTGCCAAACACAACCAAGTTATAACACTCTGCTTGCAGCTCAGCTGATAAAAAGCTCCTATACTTTGCGTTCTGAGACAGGCCACCAGTACGATATGTTATAGATACTACACAAAAAATGTAGCCAAAGAAAATCCCTTTATCAATACAGTTATTCTAGATTTGACTTTGTTGTAGAAATAGGGAATGTATAACAGGGCAGGATAAGTCCAGGGGCAAGCTGACCAAAGCCTCCTATACTTGACATAAAAGCTTTCCTTTGGCCTGTCACCAAATGTATCAAATAGCCCAGGGATGTCAAACTCACAGCCTCCCAGATATTGAAGCCAACAATTCCCAGTATTTCTTCAATGCAATAGATGGCCAGGGAATCATGGGAGTTGCAGTTCAGAAACATCTGGGGCAGTGCTTTTTTTCTGGAAAAATAGGTGGGGGTACTCTCACGCCCAGGGAAAAACTGATTATTATGACTATTTTCATGTCCTCATAAACAATAGTTGTAGTTCACTTAAAGGAAGACACTATAAAAGGGAGCCATATTTCTTAATACCGTTTTCCTTTAAATGAACTACAACTATTGTTGTAACCCTATGGGGGTTATCCACTAAGTGCCTCTGTTGCAAGAAAAATCTGTATTGCAGGGCAGTTAGCTGTTGATTCCCCCCCCCCCCCATCAATGGCACTGGGTGGATAATCCTCTAGCATTTGTGAGCACCACAGCAATGAAACTCACAGTAATGCGCAATGTGTATGAGCTCCACAGCAATAAAACTCACTACCGCCTTACAGTGCCAGCTCCTCTGAACACACCGCTTGCCTGACAATCTGCAGCTCTGGCAGATGTGTGTAAACATGCTGCCCCCCCCCCCGCCCCATGCTGTTCAAAGTTTCAGCGGCTGCAGAGAGGGGGGGGGAGCAGCTCTCCCTTGTCACTTACTGGGGGAGGGGGGTTATCAGTCCATACATACACTCCTGACAATCGGAAGCATTCAGGACCAACATGAGCTGTCGAGCGCTTCCGATTCTCTGCCTGCCACTGCAGGAGGAGGGAGGAGCATCATGCTCTTTCCTGTTAGTTCGGGCTGGTGGTGAGGTGCCGGTACTGAGTACCGCCTGAAAAAAAGCCCTGATCTGGGGGCCGGATTTTGGACAGCCCTGCAATAGACATTCTATATCAATATTCCACTCCCCACCTTTAGGAACTCAATGTACATGGGGCAATTTTATTCCACACTTATGAAATTGATAAAGAATAAGAACATTACAGGAACAAGCAATACTTGCCAGCATTTAAAACATTTAACTAGTTGGTTAGTAATTATAGGATTGAAAACTAGAACAAAAATATGAATCCTTACCGCTAATGGCTTTGGAGGCATTTCTGGCTTTAACAGCTTCTCTTTTGCTTTAAGATCTGCATAGGTTCCATAAGATTCTCTGTCATAGTCCTCGTGCAGAGATTTCAAGTCTGGAGAATCACTAGAGGCCTGATCCAGTCCATCCATTGGACGTACATAAGCAGTGGGCTTTTGGGGCATTGCATTATTTTTTGAAGTCAATGAAGTGGCGAACGTTTGAGTGGAAGGCACCAAGTTCGTAACAGATGAACCACCATCCTTTTTTCCTGCTTCACACAGGGATGGAGATTTAGAAACATGACTGTGTGTTTTCTCATGGCTTTGGCCGCCCAGCGGCATTGAACCCAATTCATGGTTGGAATGTAAAGGTGACAAAGGTTCTCTGGGAGGAGACATGGATGAGAGAAGAGGGGAAAGAGCAGATATAGAGGATGGTGATAAGTATTCAGTGCCTTCTTGGGCACTCTTGACGCTGGTATCCATAGTCTTGCTTCCAGTTACTTCCTTGTGGGTAATGTGATCCTCCGACTGCCCTTGACTTGAAATGTGGCTTTTTGCAAACTGACCAGTAGTCCAATCAGTCGCTGCGTGAGGTCTGTGCCGCTGCCCAGAAAGCAGACCTGAAGAAGTGTTTGATGTCCCAACGTGCTGATGAGTACCACTGTGGAATGACTGTCGAGCCAACTCATTTGGCTTGCCAGATCTACTCTGTAAGGCAATAGGCACTGCACTTTTTGGGATGCCAATGAAATTCTGATTGCGATTAGGGCCAATCAGTTCCTTTACCTCTTCATAGTTACCAAGCATATTCTGTAAACGACTGGATATTTCATCACCTTTGCTGGTCTACAAAGAGGGAAAAATAAAGAGGTTTAAACTGTGTAACTATATCTTTCCCCCGATGGCTAGACACATTGAGATATGATTATGGCTGTATTTGGACAATTCTGGGAACATTTGTGGAAGAGACAGATCTCCATCTCATTCTACTACATAAATCTTAGATACCTAGCTGTAGAAACATGCAACTACACAACACGTAAAGCTCTGGCTGTCATTTACTTCTGCATGTGATCAGACAGGCTATCAGTCGGTCCCAACCCTCTCATGCACTCCTAACAGGCCAGGTTTGACAGGAAGCGGAAGCACAGCACTGGTGATATAACGTGCTGCTCAATGACTGCAGTATTCAGTTTCCCCAAAGTAACCCTTAAAACTTGTTCTGTTAGGTATATTTGAGGACCAGGGTTGGTAACCTCTACTCTATATCCCTTTCCACTGGTGTCTGCGCATCATTTCAGATATTGTAAAGATAATATATATTTGCTGAGGAATGCAAACTTTAGGGTTGGTTCAATGACTTAAAAATCAACGCGGCAACGTGCATGGATCAGTAATGTACCATGTATAGCAGAAGGGTCCTTATGGACCTGCATACTAAAAGGACCACTTGAGGCTTACAATCCAGAACTGATCGAAGCCGCAGGGCATATGGTTACGCCCTGCTGACTTCAGAGGCCCGCGGCAGCACAGCTTTTAGTACGCATCGTCGGCGTTAACCCCCTCTTGACGGACAACACCTACCCATCGTTAAGGGGTCAAACATGATTTGAAGCCCTGTTTTATTATACTAATCAGAAAAATTTTGTGTTAAAAACTCCACTTTATCCTGTGTATTTTGATTGAAGGGACAAAATATGGTAAATTCCACCAAGACAGCACTAGAATAAAATGTGAAGTTCTCCTTTTCAGTTTAAAAGGGAAACTGCAAAAATAGCATGTAAAATTTGCATTTAGTCCACTGAAAACCACCAACCTGATCTATTCTGACCATGCAATCCGATATGTAAGTAAGCACATGCTTCTCTAACAGTGAAGACTTACATTAAAACACACTCAAAAGAACACCTGCCGGGTCCAATGGGCCCGTGGTGGCCCAGATATTTCAAGCCAGGAGGGCCGCAGAGGAGTCAAGATGGCAGCACACATGCGGGGCCGAGCTCTCAGGGCTCTGAGGAAAAGGCCCAGGCATCCTCTCCAGCTACTCGGCAGGATCTGGAACAGATGACAGCCGCAATGCAGGACTTTATTGCAGCAGGACTGAAGCAAAGTGTAACGGAGGTCAAGTGGGAGATCCAAGCGCTGGGAGCACGGACGGATGTGATAGAGCGCAGGGCGGATGAGATTATTACAACCGAAAATACGACCGCGGACTATCAGGGTTATTCAGAGAGAAGCGAAAAGTCACCGGATGTTCGGTGACTTTTCGTTCACTTCGGTGCGATTTGGCGATCCCATGTCGGCGACCCTGCGGTGTATTCAACAAGCACCACAGGGCCGTCGTATTGCAGGGAAAAGCCGCCCCAAACCCGACGAACACTCACCGCAAAACCCGGCGAAGGCACACCGAAACCTGCAAAAAAAAAAAAGGAGTTTAAAAATTAAAAAAAAAAAAAAAAAAAAAACGGTATGCTTGTTTGAAAAGTGAAATGCTGTTTGCAAAGAAACTACAGAACGAAAATGTCTGAAATTTACATATAAGATCGAATGAATGATAAAAGGGCTGTTACAAAAAAAACACGGAAAAATGCCTAAAAAATATAAATAAAGAGACTTTTTACTGCAGAATATTATAATCAACGGTTTATTAGATATTGGATTAAAACGGGAATATTTTTAACATTGAAGCCTATGGGATTCACCTGAATAAATCTGCTGCATGAAACCACCGAACAGCAGGGAAATTCGGCAACTTTTCACTGCTGGTTTTTGTTCTCTGAATAGATGAAGCATTGCTTCACTATGGGGGTTTCACTGCCCTCGAACAGGCAAGGTATGCGCAGGCAATTCGCCCGGATTTGGCAAACCGCCCACTCTTAATAGCCGAATGGTCAGGAAAGGTAACCGTACGCAGAATTTCACTGTTCGGTTACCTTTCGGACACAATTTGGATCTCTTTGAATAACCCAGTTAGTATTTGCATTAGTGGGGCGCATTACCAGCTTGGAATTACAGCTAGAGGACCTATCAAATCGATCCATACGAAACTATTTACGGAGAAGGGGTCTGCCAGAGTCGGTTTCGTTGGAGGCCTTACATGATACGGTGCTGGCATTACTACAAGAACTGTTACCTCATATCCCCGTGGAGCGCCTACATAGTGACCGAATACACAGGTTGGCGAAAGCCAGAGCAGCGCCCCAGGGGGGTGCCTCGTGACACAATACTTTGCCTCCATTATTATATGACTAAGGAGGAAATTGTATGGACCACTAGACAGGCCCCGCTTACATTCCAAAATTCGGCACTGCAGGTATTCCAGGATCTCTCACCTGCTACTCTGGCTAAACGCAGGCAGTGGAAAGCACTTACAGATCATCTGCATGCTAATCACGATATTCATAAATGATCTGCCCCATGCAGGGCCGTCTTTAGCGCAGGGCAAAAGGGGCAGCTGCCCTGGGCCCAGTCAGTGTTATGGGGCCAAAGCAGCTGCTCTTGAGCCGCAAAAATCGTGGTGTCACAGGCTGCCTCCCTCCGTGGTGATGGTGACAAGTGACCACCACAGCGAGGAGGTGAGGCCGCACGAGAGAGGGATGCATCTTGGGAGCTGCGTTTGGCTCCTCCCCCTTCTCTTCACATGCAGTTCCCCCGCAAGAAGATCCTGGATTCAGGAAGCAGTCAGTGCTCTGCCCTGCCAGGCCAGCCTGTCTGAGAGCCTACAGCAGCATGAAGTAAGAAGCAGGGCTCTGCTTACAAGACCCCCTGCTCCCCCACCCCTCCAGCTTGTCTATGTCACATGTTAATTTGTATATAGATGGTGTGTGTGTGTTGTGTAAATTATGTATATATATGTGTCTGTGTGATGTGTAGTTTATGTATATATAATGTGTGTTAGTGTAAATTGTGCATATATGATGTGTGTGATGTGTAGATTATGTATATATATATGTGTATGTGTGTGATGTGTAGATTATGTATATATATGTGTATGTGTGTGATGTGTAGATTATGTATATGTGTGTGTGATGTGTAGATTATGTAAATATGTGTGTCTGTGTGATGTGTGATGTGTAGATTATGTATATATATATATATATATATATACATAATCTACACATCACACATCACACAGACACACATATATACATAATCTACACATCACACACACATATATATATAATATACATAATGTGTGTGATGTGTAGATTATGTATATATGTGTGTGATGTGTAGATTATGTAAATATGTGTGTCTGTGTGATGTGTGAGGTGTAGATTATGTATATATATATATATATATATATATACATATATACATAATCTACACATCACACATCACACAGACACACATATATACATAATCTACACATCACACACACATATATATATATATATATACATAATGTGTGTGTGATGTGTAGATTATGTATATATGTGTGTGATGTGTAGATTATGTATATATGTGTGTCTGTGTGATGTGTAGTTTATGTATATATAATGTGTGTTAGTGTAAATTGTGCATATATGATGTGTGTGATGTGTAGATTATGTATATATATGTGTATGTGTGTGATGTGTAGATTATGTATATGTGTGTATGTGTGATGTGTAGATTATGTATATATATATGTGTGCGTCTGTGTGTAGTTTATGTATATATGTGTGTTAGTGTAAATTGTGCACATATGATGTGTGTGATGTGTAGATTATGTATATATATGTGTGTGTGATGTGTAGATTATGTATGTGTGTGTGTCTGTGTGATGTGTAGTTTATGTATATATAATGTGTGTTAGTGTAAATTGTGCATATATGATGTGTGTGTGATGTGTAGATTATGTGTGTGTATATATGGTGTGGAAATGTGTGTAAGTGTATATATATAATGTGGAAATGTGTATATGATGCAAGTCTGTATATGATGTATATATTATGTGTACATGTACAGTATATAGAATGTGTACATTGGATGTGTACGTGCACAAAGGATGTATATACACAATAGTACATATATATATATATATTGTGCATGATGTGTACACACAGAGATATTGTGTTTTTCTCACAGTGTGTATTTAGGATGTGTAATTGTAAAAAAAATTATAAAACAAATAAATAGGCTTGTTTCATAAAATGTAATCTGTGTGTTTTTTTGTTTTTTTAAGGATGTGATGGAGAGTAAAATTCCTATGGGGGGGCCCAAGAAAATGGTTGCCCAGGGTCCAGTCAATATTAAAGACGGCCCTGGCCCCATGTCTGCAAAGTCTCAACTGTACACATGTACGCAGACGATACTGTAATCTATACCAGCAAACCAAATCTTCCACAGCTGGAGGCCGTGCTGCAAGACCAATTCACAGAGGTAGAAAAGTGGATCGCAGATAAACTTTTTCTAAATACTGACAAAACTGTTACAATGCGGTTTGGAACAGCACCTAAACTACACAAATTGCAAACACCCCAGCTATGTGTCAGGACAAGATCAAATGACACACCGACCACAGTCACTGCTCTCAAATATCTAGGTATGTGGTTAGACCCAAATCTATCCTTTGGCCCCCACATCGAAAAACGCTCATCTATACTTTACCCCAAACTAGGTGTCCTGTACAAAAACAAATCCTGCCCGAGCCCCACGGTAAGAAAGCAAATTGTACAACAAATGCTTATGCTGGATATTGAATACGGAGATGTAGTGTATGCAGCTGCCCCGCAAACACACCTTCAGAAACTTACTACATTGTGCCATAGTACATTACTACTTATTACTCATTCTGACGCTTTGTGCTACAATGTAACTTTATGACCCACCATTGTGACATGTAAAAAGAGCTAAACTGGCCATCGCTGGAATCTAGAGGCACCCTTCACCTTTCCAACCTGGTGTTTAAGAGCTTTTCTGGGAAGCTACCACCCTACCTGAATAGGCTGCTTGCCCTAGCAGTTCCCTTATCCTATAGCCTCCGATCTAGGACCAGCACCTTACTTGCAATACAAAAAGAAAGCGTCTCAATCCTCATTTTCCTACAGAGCACCGCAATTATGGAATAACCTCCCAGACACCATCAAATCTTCCCCCAGTCTAAAGTCCCTTAAGAGTTCCCTATTAACATACCTCAATACAGAATGCACCTGTAAACCTGTAAATTAGTGATTATATATCCTAGACATTTATTTTCTGTTAATCTGTATATTTGTTTTGTCTTAATATCTTGCATTTTACTACTTTGTATTTCTGTAACAACTCAATGTTCTTGAACCCAGGACATACTTGAAAACGAGAGAAATCTCAAAGTATCCTTCCTGGTAAAATCATTTATAAATAAAAATAAATAATTGAGTTAAAGATGCGTGGGGTTTTCCCATCCGCCTGATCACTATGAGAGAGGACAGATCTTATTCTTGTGCGTCGCCGCAAGAGATTCCATGTTTTTTACGGGCGTTGAACTTTCCCGCTTTGCTGGAATTCTCACTACCTCCACCTTTAGCACCACTGCCACGTCTTTCCACGGAATGGTCCGTGGTCTCAACATCCTCCCATCGGGAACCTACTTGAGATAATGCGGTTTAATTTACAATTCATAACTTGTAAATGTCTGATGTAACTTTCAGGTCGCTTTCTGGTCACTCGTCGTAAATACTCAGTTCAGCCACTATGAAAAGATGTAAATGGTTTTAGGTGATGTTTTATGTGAGGTCTTGGTTTAGGCTCACATAGTCCTTAGTTTGAAAATTACATTGTGCCATTTTTGAAGATATATTGCCGCTATGTATAGAGTTGGTTGATGTTATATAGCCGCTAAGATCACCGGCACTGATGTGCTTGCTGGCTCTAGCCTTATGTTTGTTCCCGTTTCCCCAGGATTCCAGGCCTCGCGTGCTTATGCTGCGAGCCTTCAGGAGTTGTTTGTGATATTTGTGTATTCACGTCTGTGTTTTTTTTTTCCTGTTTTCTGTGTCTTGCCCCCACCGTTTTTGGTGTTTTGCCCCCACCCTCAGCTATTACGACGGGTGTATGGGAGGACTATGTATTGTACAATTAATTATGTAGCGCTTCAATGCCTTTAAAATTGCATTTGATCTCCCTTAATGTTAAGGGTTTAAATTCATTGAATAAGTGCCGGTTATTGTTTCGGGAACGTCGGAGACAAAACATTGATATTGCGCTACTGCAGGAGACACGTATACCGAAAACTGCTAATTTTCGATTACATGAGGTTAAATACCCTAATTTGAATTCCTCCTGTGCACTCCCCAAAACGAATGAAGTCTCTGTATGGATTCACCGCAATTGTCCTTTTTAGAGTTGTGTCGTCCCAAACTGTCGATCAGGGGCGCTAGATCTTGTTAAAGGGTATGGTGGCCTCTCGTATGTTTACTATAACTAATGTCAGGGATGCACTGGAATTTTGGCCACCAATAGATTCTGCCTATAATGGGGTTATCAGTTTCGGCCCGAAAGCAAAACACCAGCCGATAAAGGTGAGCCGAAAATTGATGATCCCAGCTGACACTGAGCGAGCACTCTTTCAATGCGGCTTAGGCTAGGGTCAGAGTGGGGCAGTCGGAACGCGCGTGCAGGCGCACTAAATCACGGCGGCAGTAGCAGCACATAACGGCCAATGACGGCCAATATACGCAGTACGTGCGTACAAAAGTGCGCCGACACCACGCAACCGGCAAATGAACGCATTTTTCTCAGAACGTGAAACCGCTGCTACAGACGTACAGAGTGCGCTGCGGCCGCATGGCAGCGTGTGTGCGTGATTAGGAGACGTCAGACGCTGCTAGTGTGCGGCCTACATAACGTTCAAACAGCCGGATTTCCCTAGAATTGCGTTGGTGAGTACCTGCGACTGTGCGACTGTGGTCGTCTGACCACTTAAGCGTATTCCGTGAAAAAATGCGTGCGCACGCATCGACGTACATTTTGACGGTGGCCGCAGAAAATGCGCTCATCTGTCCCTAGCCATAGCTGGAGATCATTGTAATTGGAGAGAGGCAGGAGCTTCTACACATATTTATTTCTGCACACAAAGGGTTAACTGCATGATCCAAGCAAGCAGTAACCTCTGGCCTCTCAGTGACCAGGAACAAGTGATTTATCACGGACATCCTGCCAGTGGTGTCTGCTCCGAGGACAAGAGGGAGGGGGGGTGTTAATGTGGGAGCTTACATCCATGCCTCCAAAACGTTATTGGAACGTATACACATTCATTTTGCAATGCTTTGTTTTTCTGCACTATAAAAAAAATAGATTAAGAGAAACAGACTGATGTTTAGGCTCCATCTGAGCCATTATAGATGTATATCTACTCATTTAAGTTGTGTTGGAGGGCAAAAAAATTTGATCAGAAGCCTCCACACAACAAATGATAAACTTTATAGTTGCAGAAGACCTTTACACATCCCAGCAATTCAGAGTTCTGAATTGCTGGGATCTGTAAATGTCTTCTGCAACTATAAAATGTGTGTCCAAAAATTTTACACATTTTACACTAGATGCAAAAAAACTCCACCAAAATAGGACAAAAATATCTTAAAAATTTTAATGTGGATTAATTTAAATTCATGATATTTATTAATTTAATAAAGTCTAGTATTAATACAGTTATACAAAAAACTCTTAAAATAAATTGTAGGGGAAAAGTCATTTTCGGTTTCGTTCCAAAATTTTTATTTGAGATATATGTGTGAATAGATCTATGTGTGAATAGATATATATATATATATATTTTACACACACCAGACACATGTATACACAGTATGTGTATATATATATATATATTTTACACACACCAGACACATATATATATATATGAAAGTCATTTTCGGTATTGTTTTTTGCCCAAGCTCATTGTGCATTTTCGGTATCGGTCCCAAATTTTCATTTCGGTGCATCCCTAAATTTAATGTTTATGCCCCTAATGTTACTGAACAAGGATTTTGGGATGATCTTGTTTCCATGATGCACCTATATGCCGAGGGCCAGACACTGATAGGTGGTGATTTTAATGTGGTACCTTCACCGGCTATTGATAGATCGACGCATGGTGGGCCACGCACTCTGGGTAATAGACAAAATAGGTTGTTGGGAGACTTTATTCGTACTTTGGACCTCATTGACGTGTGGAGGGTACTCCATCCATCTACTTGAGATTACACTTTTTATTCAGTACCCCACGCTAGTTATTCCCGCATTGATAGTTTCCAGATTTCAGTCAATGTGCTGTGGTGGAGTTGGCTTCAATCGCCTCGATTGTATGGTCTGACAATGCTGAGGTGGGTTTGACATTGACTCTACCAGATATAGATGGTTCCTGGTCATGGCAGCTCGGGCCCACCACCTTGCAGAATCCGGTTATTAGGGATGCAGTGCGGGAGGATATTGTACAGTATTTTCAACTTAATACATCGCCAGAGATGTCACCTTTATGGTCTAGGCGTTTTTTTTACGAAAAAGGTAATAAAAAATGGATATATTATTGGCCCGCACTTTACGACCTAGAGGAGAGAGAGCGAGCCCCATCTCCTTGTGAGACAAAGCTGGCATTCTCTGACATTCCCCTTGAGAGGTCCAGCGGATTTTCACTGAGTTTTATGAGGGTCTTCACAACCACACCCCGGCTCATTCTCTAACGGATAACGATCATTGCCAAAAGATTAGACAGTTTTTGCACTCTCTGCGTATACAGAGGGTGCAAGAAGAACAGATTCAATCTTTGGCTGCACCGATCACGGATGAGGAGCTATGAGTGGCCGCTTTTTCCTTGAAGCCCCATAAAGCTCCAGGTCCTGATGGTCTCACTGCGGCTTATTAGAAGACACTTCTTCCAATATTAAAACCCCATTTACTTTCCTCGTTTAATGATGTGCTGGGGGGGGCGCACGATTTCATCATAGTGATCTGTTGGCGTCAGTAGTTGTCCTTCCGAAACCTGGAAAGGATAATACTTGCCCTAATTATTGACCTATTTTTCTAATTAACACAGACCTTAAGATATTTGCTAAGATACTGGCTAACAGACTGAACCCCATGCTCCCGTCTTTGATACATGTGGATCAGGTGGGGTTCATTCCCGGTCGGCAGGTCTATTACAAACCAAGAAGGGCGGTGGACTTCAAATGGTGCGCCTCGACTCAGGGATACCCTTCCCTTTCTCTCTCTCTCTCGACGCCGAAAAGGCTTTTGATAGAGTTCAGTGGCCATACCTGTTTCTGCTGCTGGAAGAGAAGGGTTTTCCTGTGGAGTTTTGGGAAGCGGTGCAGGCTATGTATTCTTCGCCTATGGCTCAAATTCTAGTCCCAGGCACTTTCCCAAGACCTTTTCCTATCTTAAATGGCACGAGGCAGGGATGCACTCTGTTACCTATACTATTTGCCCTGACACTGGAACCCTTGCTTACTCAAGTTAGATCTACACCGGGATAAGCGGAATAGAAATTGCAGGATCCTCTTAGGTGTTGTCCGCATATGCGGACGACATATTGCTGTCCCTTACTTCCCCTGATACTTCTTTGGCCTCACTGCAACCTATTTTAGATTATTTTCTCATGCAGACCAGCTACAAGATCAACTTTGATAAATCCATAGCGCTGGCCTTCGGCATTCCTGAACTTACCCCGTCGACTCTTTCTGCCCGCTATGACTTTAGGGTGGCTGAACGGAGTATAACATACCTAGGGATAAAACTTACACACTCGTATGACTCATTGTATGATGCTAATTATAGACTGTTGTATGACAAACTGCGGGCTGAGCTGGGATCCTGGGACAAGGATTGCATTTCATGGATCGGCAGGATCCTCAATGTCAAAATGAACATTCTCCCGTGCCTTTTGTACTGGTTCCAGGTTCTCCTGGTTCCGCTCACAGAGGGTGACCTGAAAGGCTTTCAAAGACATGTGTGTAATTTTGTATGGCAATATAAAGGACATAGAATAGCCCGTAGAGTTCTTCACGTCTCGCGATGGTCTGGGTCTCCCAGATTTCAGATCATATTATCTGGCAGCACAATTTGCCCAAGTGGTCGCAATGCATGCCCCGAGGGGCACTAGACTATGGGCAGACTTTGAATATGATACTATGGCACCAGACACTCCCAGTCTTTGGTTATGGCTTCCTAAAGGTTATCGCCCGACCTGCCTCTCTTCATGTCCGCCCCTCCTCCATACTATCCACCTATGGAATCGGTGGTCTATCAAGCGTGGTTTTGTGCAACAACCTTCTCTGCTGACCCCACTGGGGCGTAATACAGATTTCTTCCCGGGGATCGATAATAGATGTCTGATGGGCCTTAGACATGCTGGTATTCTTCGAATAAGGGGTATGTTTCATCGGGACCAGCCTCTTATGTTTGACGACTTAAACGCTAGATTTCATTTGCAGCCTGCTGATTTTTTTTTCGATACATTCAGTGCCCAGCTTATGTCATGACACCTCAGATAAGGTCTGCTGCTAATAGCCCTCTGACTTTTCTGGAACAGACGTGTCTTAAAGGGAGTTTCTCCACAAGGTCTGATTTCTCAGTTGGCTGCAGCTATAACAACCACAAGGTGTCACGAACCATTGCCATACATGACGGCCTGGGAACGTGAATTAGGTCAGGTGGAGACAGAAGATTGAAAGGACATATGGAATGCTATCTCTAAATCCTCCATCAATGTTGTACTCCAGGAGCAATCTTCTAAAACGATGAGATGGTATGTGACCCCGTCCTTCCTTAAGATCAATAGAGCTGTCCCCAACACATGTTGGAGGAATTGTGGTGAGAAGGGCACCCATGCCCATATGTGGTGGCAATGCCCCGTTATTCAGCCATTTTGGGAGAGGGTTCGTATGTTGGCCTCTGGAGTTCTGGCCTGTACTATACCGATGGATCCATGGACATTCCTTATGGCGCGCCAAGTGGTGGAACTATCACGACCTCATAACAGGCTTCTTTCTAAATTTGTCTTGGCA